>CM062839.1:11490207-11514028 GCA_031772345.1 Himalopsyche anomala
GTGGGGGGGTTGGGGGGTGGTGTTGGGTTGGTGTGGTGGTGTTTGTGGGTTGGGTGGGTGTTGGGTGGGGGTTTGGTTGTGTGGTGGGTTGTTGTGGGGGTGGGGTTGTGGGGGTGTGTTGTGGGTGGGGTGGTGGGGGGGGTGGGTGGGGGTGGGGGTGGGTGGGGGGTGGGGGTGGGGGTGGTTGTGGGGGTGGGGTGGGGGTGGGGTGGTGGGGGGTGGGGTGTGGGGGGGTGGGGTGGGGGGGTGTGGTGGGTGGGGTGTGGGGGTGGTGGGGGGGGGGTGGGGGTGTTGTGGGGGGTGGGGGTGTGGGGTGGGGGGGGTGTGGGTGGTGGGGGTGGTGGGGGTGGTGGGGGTGGTTGGGGTGGGGGGGGGGGTGGTGGGGGGGTGGGGGTGGGGGGTGGGTGGGGTGGTGTGGGGGTGGGGGGGTGGGGGTGGGGGGTGGTGGGTGGGGGGGGGGGTGGGGGGGTGTGGGTGGGGGGGTGGGTGGGGGGTGGGGGGGGGTGGTGGGGTGGTGGGGTGGGGGTGGGGGGGTGGTGGGGGGGTGGGTGGTGGGGTGTGGGGGGGGGGGGGTGGTGGGGGGGGTGGTGGGGGTGGGGGGGGTGGGGGGGGGTGGGGGGGGGGTGGGGGGTGGTGGTTGGGGGGGGGGTGGGGTGGTGTGGGGGGTGGGTGGGTGGGGGTGGTGGGGGGGGGTGTGGGGGTGGGGGGGGGGTGGGGTGGTGTGGGGGGTGGGGGGGTGGGTTGGGGTGGGGTGGGGGGGGTGGGTGGTGGGGGGGGTGGGGGTGGGGGGTGGGGGTGGTGTGGGGGGTGGTGGGGTGGGGGGGGGGGGGGGGGGGGTGGGTGGTTGGGTGGGGGGGTGGGGGGTGGGGGGTTTGTGTGGTGGGGGTGGGGGTGGTTTGGTGGGGTGTGGGGTTGTTGGGGTGGTGGGTGGGATGGTGGTGTTGGTTGGTGTGGGTTGGGTGGGGGGGTTGGGGTTTGTGTTATGGGGGAAGAATAGGGGATAGGATAAATAGATGTATAAGGAGGAGTGGGTAGTGTTAGAGGTGTTTTTGTTTTTTTAGGGTTAGTTTGATTGTTTTGTACTGATTTGAGAAATATATAAATTTTGAAATCTACCGTATAATGATGTCTTTCGAATAAAATAGGAATTGACAGTAAACACATTTAAAGTGATTTTTTTTTTGGATATCAAATTTATGGAGCTTCAAGTACCAGGACGCGCCAGCGTCAAGGTTCTTCCAGTCTCCTTCATCGATAAAGATTTTGAAAAATTGTAAATTGCATCCCCTTACCGTCGTTCGCAGACGGAAGGGCGCGATCACTACAGAGATAAGAAGTTCACGGGAACTCCATATGCATCATTTTGCAAATCACATTCCATATACTTCCTCCATACTATATCCGTACATGTACACACACATGCGGATACATACATACACACATACAGTATACAAATTGTTTTTAAACAAAGAGAGTCATTTTCGTGATGCTAAGTTCGTTCTAAAATTGACAATTTTATACGACATAAGATCTATGGAGGGTCGTCGAGCAGGACTGCTCTGGGTCTAAAACGATTCTCAGGCAGTGTCTCGTCATAGTTGTGGAGATCAGAGATCGTTGGGTTAGAATGTTTTCCTACCTCGCTGTGAAACTTTTGTGATATTTCACGAACGAACTCGCGGATGGTAGGTATTTTCAAGTCTCTGTGAAGCAGCGAGTTACGCACGTACCACGGGGCGTTACATATCTGTCTCAGTGATTTATTTTGGACAATCTGGAGAGTCTTCATATGTTTACGGTGAGCATACGTCCATATTGGGGCAGCGTACACCATGATTGGACGAGTAATTGCTGTGTAGAGGAGCAGCTTGCTTTTGAGAGTAAGTTTGCTTCTCGCGTTAAGCATAAAGTACAACCTTGCCTTTGTAGCATTAGCTTGACGTTTTTTAATCGCGACGTGTTCATTAAATTTAAGTCGACTATCTAGCGTGAGTCCAAGATACTTAACCGAATTGGACCACTTGATCTCTGCGTTGTGCATGCGTATGCAAGAAAAATTAGGTTTTCTAATAAAACCCTTTGAAAACATTACTGCCGCGCTTTTTTCGGTATTAATTTTGATTCGCCATTTGTCGCACCAGTCTGCTATTGTATCGGCAGCAGATTGAACCTGCGTGACAGCGCCTTGTCGATTTCGAGGTTTAGCTAAAATAGCCGTATCATCTGCATATTGTGCTATAATTGCGTCGTTTTCTCCGCCGGAAGGAATGTCATAGGTGTATATATTGTATAGTATGGGTCCCAAAACAGAGCCTTGCGGAACTCCCGCCCGAGTTGACCTTGATGAGGATCGAATTCCATCCATTTTAACGTTGAAACATCTGCCTGTCATGAATGAGTTGAGAATTTTTACCAGCGGTGACCCTATGCCAGCCTTCGACATTTTGAATACAAGCCCTTCGGTCCATACTCTGTCGAAGGCTTTTGCGATATCTAAAAAGAGGCCAGCCGTGACTTCTTTAAGAATGAATCCACTTGTGATAAACTCCGTTACTCGGAGGAGTTGGTGGTTTGTCGAGTGGCTAGCACGAAAGCCGTGTTGAGTGTCTGGGATGATTTTTTTCACTGTAACTACTTCTTGTAACCTAATCTTAATTACACGCTCTAAGACTTTGCTCATTGCGGGGAGCAGACTTATTGGCCGGTGATTTACTGGAAGAGTATGATCTTTTCCAGGTTTTGGAATGAGAATAATATCAGCTTCTTTCCATCTTGCCGGAAAATATTGTAATCTCAAGCACGCATTGATAATGTTTACTAGCGAATTAATGCCCTTTTCCGGAAGCTGCTTGAGAGCCTTATTACCAATTTTGTCATTGCCCAACGCTTTCCTGTCAGGTAGGTTTTTGATGAGACTTTCCACTTCTGCAAATGAGGTGGGATAGATAATTTCGCCGTCTGCATCTTGAGATTGATCTAGAATTAACTTTGCAGCGATTTCTATATCAAACGCATTTTTATTCATGACTAAGTTGCTTGGGTCAATTGAGTTAGGTGTAAATTGGCTTTCAAGGCTATCTGCAAACTCTTCAACTTTATCACTGATGGTGAAAACAGGTCCCTTTGGTCCGTAAAGCGGCATCAGCGGGTGTTTTTCTGCGCGGAGGGCTTTGGAGAGGGCCCAATATGGGTCACTTCCTTTAACAAGATCACTTAATCTGTCGTCAGAAGTTTTTTCGCGGTAAGTTTTCATAGCGAGTCGGATTTCAGCAGACAGACGGTTAACGCGCTGCTTAACTAAGGGGTTACAGAATTTTTTCCATTCTTTTCTTGCACGCCGTCTGTCATTAATAAGGATTTTAATGTCTATCGGCAGGGGTTTACTGTAAGGTGTATTTTGTAAAGTTGTTGTAGCATACGCGGCAGCTAAGTTAATGTTTGTATTGAGATTAAGAATCTCAAAGTCAATGCTTTGGTTATCTTTAAGATCACACTGAGGAATTATCATATCGTCAATAAAAGTCTCAAATACGTCCCATTGGACTATTTTTTGCGTTTGACTTAAGTTATTATGACTAAAATATGTTGGATCACCTAACCTCAATATGACAGGATGGTGATCCGAATTAAGCTCGTGTACTATATCAGTTTCATAAGGAAGGTTGACTCCACTCAGAATAGCAATGTCTATAACATCCGGTAATCCTCCATTTCTTGGTAGAGTTGTTGGATCGGAGGGTGCAGCTACAATTGCTTCAATATTACTAATATAAGATTTTAACTGTCGTCCGCGTGAGTTTGTTAGTCTACTGTACCAGTCTTGATGCTTCGCGTTGAAATCACCAGCGGCAATTGTAGGTACACCGATAGGAATAACTACTTCTAGGTCCCTAGTCAATATTTGCCCATCAGGAGGGCTATAGATAGAAACGAATCTAATGAGGCCTGAATACTTCGTGTTTACAACTATCGCGTTTGCTTCTAGTTTGCCTTCAAGTGCTGGTAATGGAACTGCACAATGGTCTATGTGTTTTTTTATGTATATTGCGGTCCCTCCTCCTGAGGTACGGGTGCGATCAAAGCGGTACAAAGAATAGTTTGGTATTGTGGGACGGTGTGAAGGTTTGAGAAAAGTCTCATTCACCAGGAGGATGTCAATTTTATACCTTGATAAAACGTCAACTATCTCCAGTTTGTCATGTCTTAGGGTACCTCCACTGTTCCAGTGAAGAACCTGTAAGGATGCCGGTCGGATTTTATTCGCCATTGTTTGTATCAATGGGCGCCTCTTGGGCGGGATATTTAACCAGAAATTGGTTTCCGATGTTCACAATTTCGCGCCATTCATTGAGCATGGATTTATAATCCAGAGCAACATGCGCGTGTGGCAATTCTGAGCGGACAGAGTTAGCCTCACTCTGATCAATACGGGGAACAGGTTTTAATTGTTTCGCCATATTTTGAGTTTCAGCTGTCGATAATCTACTGTTATTGGCAAGGGTTGGCATGGGCCGCTCGTTAGGTTGGTGTGTCGGCGGCCTAGAATTAGGGGATTTTCTTGGAAATTTTGGGCATCCACGGTAGTTTGCCGTGTGAGGCCCGCTACAGTTTGCGCATTTAGCTGGGCCGCTATCCTTAGTGTAAGTGCACTCATTAGTAGAATGGTCACCCGCGCATCTCACACATCGCGCTTGACCACGGCAGCATGATGCTGAGTGGCCAAACCCTTGGCATTTGTGGCATTGGCCCGCTGAGGTTTTTCGCCACAGTGACTCAACGACAATGTTCATTTCAAAGAATTTACGTAGGCTAAAAATTTCTTTCCCTCTCACATTTCGTTCGAGGCTTAAGAGAACAAGTGGGATCGTGGTCTTTTTGACATGACACTTCATTCTTTGTACCTTTATAATGGGAAATTTGAGCCGTTTAATCTCGTTCAAAACGTCCTCTTCCCCAACGCCTACTGACACGCCTCTCAGAACTACTTTGAGTGGTTTGTCTTCATGCGCCATGTATGAGTGGTATGGTTCATTTCTTACGTCTAACAGTTTGGTTGCTTTTCTGAAAGCGTCGATTGAAGAAACCTCGATTTTTATGCCATCTTTGAGATCTGTTGCATGTCTTATAGATACGCCTGCAAGTTTAGCATCCCTAAGAAATGTTATATAGTTTTCCTTTTTATGAAGGACAATCGGGGGAATTTTTTGTTTTTTGTCGTATGTTTTAGGTGAGTTAGAAGGTTCTGGCAAACCAGCGCTGGGCGAAACGTAAGCTAGTACGGTGAAAAATTCTGCCTTATTTAAGAAACATTAATAAAAACAGTGCTTAGTGTTTCATTATTTTATTATTTTAATCTAAAATATCTTTGCTTATTGCATATATTGTATTATTAAATTGTATTTTTTAACTCAAATCACAATTTTTTGCACATTTCTTCTAGCAATTATTTAGTACACCTTGGTTTTATTTAACATACAATGTATACATAACCTTGAATCGATTTTTTAAAAATCTATTTCTTCTTCAAATGTGGAGCATATGACCTGTTAATGGAGGTTTCTTAACAGAAGTTTTTCTACGAGAACTGCTTCTTACTCAGTTGCTCGACATCTCCTTTTCAAAGAGAGTAGAGATATGAGGATATGAATAGGACAGGATTAGGACATTAGTTGCTAGCTAATTGCTCTCGCTACACCCGTTTTTAGAATAGATTGGGTGGGAAAGGGAAAATTTTTAAACATCACAAACATCCATGACTTTGACCAGAAATCGATAAATCAATTGAAAAATGCTGTTCGTACTGGGACTTCAACGCGTGAAGTTAGTCATGAAAGCCATCGGCGTTGTTGACCACCGTGCCATGGACCCGAATAACATTTTGATAATGCTCGTCATCAACGAAACCGGTCCTGATCGTTGATAAAATGTAAAATTAGTACAAAAAAGTGTGTTATTTAATAAAATGTACAACATCCGTCGGCATCTTAACGATGTCAATTTAAGAAATTGGTTTACGAATACCTTGTAAGTAAACAACATTTTTAAAATCGATATTAAATTGCATTTAAAGTTAGTAGTCAACCATCTGCGTATCTTAACTCGTAAATATATGGATTATCATTCACTATAAATGTGTTTTATTTTGATATATTTTTTTAAGTTTCCGACGGAAGCTGAAAACTCGATTTAAATATTCTTAACTTCTTTAAAAGCCAAAAAGAAACGTATTACTGAACCTGATTGACTATTTCAAATTTATTAAAAGTTATTTGAATAATACATGTAAATTTTATCATTTGGATAATTAGATCAAACATTGGATAATCTAAATTATATTTTTAATAAATTTAAACAAATATAGCTACAGTTATCATTACTGGATGAAAGATATCCAGCTAACTTTTTGTAACCCTTTTATAATAACGCAAGAAAAACTACATTCATATATGTATATCAACGTTTTCAAAACGAGTATTCTCGCATCTCAATGTATCTTAATGTATACTGTTTAATAATAAACCTTGGTATATTTAGCAACAATCACATACTTTTCGGTTTAATACTCTACTATTTTGAAGAAGTGTATTCAATTTGTATTCAGACAAAAAATAATTATCACAAGAGAAGTTCATATGAAATTTATATTTCACTTTTTCCAAATGTTTAAATAATTTTTGGTATAACATATTCTTTATTGCAAAGAAATCCCTCACTGAAAGAAACTCTCAATTTATTAATTTGCTCATATAATTTTGTTAACTGTGTATTCAATATAATATAACTTTATGGTTTCTGTGAAGAAATGCCAACAAATGACATTTACTCATCGTTATATATAAAGATTACTTCAGTTTTTTTGTTGATATTATATAAAACATAATGTGTATACAAACAACAACGTATAAAATATAAAAACACGAGGAAACACCAATCCTTGACATGTCTTGATTAATTTTATAATCTTCGAGACAAATCATCTAGTAGAATATTTTTTTGTGTTCACGACACATTTAAATAAACAAATAAAGTATGTATTATAGTTATTCTTATTCTTAACATCTCCAAATAAATGTTTGTAATCTCTTCGCAATAATATCATATCTACAAAATATGCACTCTGTGAATATTTTATTAAAGCTCTCGTTATTTGAGCATTGAAATGTATTGAATATCGAAAAAATTAAGCTTTTACTGGAGGGGATATTAAAATAACATAAAACATAGCAAGAAAAAAAATAAAGGCCTAGTTCATCTAAGTATTTTCTCTACTAAATAATGATATTTGAGAGATTCTCTAGATGCTTAAGCTGTCCATTTTTTGGTGAAAAGGCATTATATTATATTCATAAAAATACTCAATCACTGAATGAAATTGATGTTGATCATTTCATAAAATTATATAAGAAACTGTTCAAAAAGTCACTTAGATTATTAAAATATACCCCTTCATAAAATGATAAAAAAATCACAATTTAAAATTACATTTTTTGAATTTGGCAGATTTTTCTAAATAACCTTATATCAGGAAATGTGGTAATTATTTTATTCAGTTTGTGATATTAAGTTGAACATGATTACACAAACAATGATATTTACAATTATTAGATAATTTGACAGTGTAATTACAGTACATTTAGAAAATAATATGAAAACTTATATAATCGGTAAATAATTTTCATGGGCTTTTTCTTCGGAAAAATAATTTTAATTAACTGTCAGTCAGTTTTTTTTTTTAAATTTATCATTTTATATTTCTGTAGAACAATTTAAAAAATAACTCAAGAAAAGTTTAAGAAATCCCGACGGAAACAATAAAAAAATCTAAGCAATTTAAGTTCTCTGCTGATAATCTACAAGTCATAAAAAATATTTTCAAGTATTGAAAAAAGATTATTTATCTGATTTATCTATTTAAAACTCTTACGTGTAATACCTTCCTATAATAATCCGTTACCGTCGGCAATAAACAAGTTATACCCACCCGTTTTACTATCGACGTTAAAATCATGTTTTCACAAACATTCATTTTAAGTTAGAGTTAAGATTAAATCCATTTAAATCCAGTTTTAAGATTTTTGTTATTAAATAGTTAAGAATTTTTGCAAAATATATAACTGAAATATACGTTTAATACAAGAGTTTAAATGAGGAATCAAGATATCTAGTCATAGTATCTTTTTTTGATTTGAAATTAAAGATAAATAATAAATTTTTCGACATTACAATTTTTTAGGTCGCATATTTTAAAAAATAATAATATTTAATACTAAATTATTCAAAATTAAATATTGCCATACGCTGAATGCAATGATTTCACCTACATATAATAAAATTATGTGGGTATATAACACAAAAAAACCCCAGTTGTAACTAATAATAAATGTTAGTTTAATTTAAACTTATTTAACATGAATAGTTCCATATTTGTTATTTTTCTTAGAAACACTAAAGTCATGTTTAATAAATTTAAAACTATACTTAGTTATATAAAATAAGATGGAAAAAAGAGAGGTTGAATAACTGAGTAACAAGCAGTTCTCGTAAAGAGACTTCTGTTGAGATAAACTACATTAGGAATCCATATGCTCAAAATTGAGAGTAGACATTATTTAAAAAAATGACTCAAACGCTATATTTCAAATTCATTAATCACCCAAAAGTATCATTTTAGTATAATTTTATGAATATTTTCAAAGACAATCGTTTTATTTATTATTTTGTGATAATCTAAGTATTGTTTTGTTGATAAATAATAGAAATTAATAAAATAAATATATCCCAGTGCATTCAATGTTTTACAACAAGACCTACAATCATACAGTATGCTTAATGGTAAAAATTCAACGGTTGATAAGGAAAATGAAACAAATTTTGTACGCAAAAAACATTACGAACCTATGTAATATACGAAATAAAATTGGACAAAGAAAATATTTGTTTTTTATTGAAATTTCTCATGTAAATAGTATTCGACTATAAAACAGAATTGAAAAGAAAGATATTTACGAAGATTCCTTGTGATGCGCCGCCTATTAATAGTGTTAACAGTAGTCACACTCTTTTGAGACCTTTACCGCGTGCTTTATCATATTTCACAAGCCATGCGTGTGTCATGTGTATGGTATATCTATATGCAAAACCGCCTTGATTATTCGCATATGTTGTTTATATATAATTCAGTTGAAAATTTCACAAACACAAACTTTATGATTTAAAAAAAAGTAGGTTTGCTTGCGCGAGACAATGGCGTTATATTTTACATGTAATCATTTCCAGTGTACACTTTGAAGCCACGATGTGCTCACGATAAAAGGGACCTTTTTGTTTTACGATTCTGCCATATCTCTGGGGTAGACAATTCCGTGAGAGAGATTGAGCAGGGTACGCCTTTATGTAGGAGTACACAGCCTTTTATTATGTTGTCCTAATGTGACATTGTCCTCTTATCTGAGAGACCTTGGCGTAAAATTTTATAATGTACACATTCCTCTGTTATGTAAATTGGGATACGGCTCCTCTACTCTTTTTTAGTACCCCTGACCACTTTCCTGTCGTATCGCAGACATAATTTTTAGCAGATTTCTGGACGTTCCGCTTTTTTATCGTCAAGTACGCACTTTCGCATGAAACATGGTCGAAAAAAATCTTTGTCCGCCGCATAACAGACATAATTATTTAAATGCGTTTATTTATGCTAAAATTTTACTATAAGCTTTCTACTGCGGCCAAAGTGCTTGCTTATATATTCATATAAAAAAACCCGAGTTTGTACATTTGTACATTTTAACGTACCAATAAACTTTATCAAAAAATATAAAATATATTAGAAATTTTAGGTTTAAATGTAGAGTTGTAAGTGACTAAGATTTTTTTTATAAAATGAAAATATAAATTTACCTCCTTGAGATTTTCCCTGAAAATGAAGAATTATTAGAAATTATCGTTGAATCATTCAATACAGCGAACACATATAATAGCAAATGCACGATTTATTTCTTTATGCGGCCTTATATTTCTTTAAAATAAAAGATTAATTTATAAATGTATTTCATAATATAAATCTAGATACTTTACTATACTATTTCTAATAAATTGACTATATTATATTTAAGAATCGCGTCTAAGTGAAATACAAATCGGTTGAATAAAATAAACGTTTTTTATGGAAGTATTTAAACGTAAAAAATAATGTAATGAATAATGTCTTCAATTTTTTCTCTTCTGAATTAAAAAAATAAATTGGTTCTAGAGTTTATGTTAAGTACAAATCCTGAAACGGAAAACCCTTTTCATGCCCAAAAAATAAACTTTCTCCAAAAGTCGGGCGCAGAGACCGCCCAGAAATTGCAATTAAAAAATAAATCATCCGTTGAAATTGAAGAGGAGATCCTCTTGGTGCGGTGAAAGTCACAAGTCTCCATGGGCGGGAGTTCCGGACGGAGGTTGAACTGTCAGCGCCAAACTTTACCATCCCATCTCTAATTTTAAATTTTTAATAGGCAATTCCTAAAGGGCGCCCACCCAACCGACCTTTGCTTTGCTTTGCCTTCTCCTCCTTCCTGCTTTCACTTTCAAAGTTGTACCCCTCTCAATACATAGCTGTGCATTGCTTAAATTGGTAAGACATAATCTATGTTAATTAATTATACGGAATATTTATTTCAATTCACTTTTTACGGAATAATTTGTGTTAGAAAACCACATATTTTTAAAATATCGTTCGTTATAAGCAATGTCATGAAGAGTAGATATTTAATGTAAAAAAAGAATTTTAGTGAGCTTACTTAAAAATATTTTTATTTACTTCAGCGGATAAAAAACCAACAATATTCATATCTTCCTGTCATTATTAGTCATTCTTGTAATATGATCAATTATTATTTGGCCTATTTAGGACTACTACAACAATTAATTTACTATTATTTTATTTTATAAAAAAGCTGTTTGTATGTAAGTATCAATTCTAACATTTTAAAAGGAAAATATTTAATTTCAGTCTTGGTATATATACATTCATTCCCATTTTAAATATAATTAAGTTACTTTTAAGGTGTTCACTGTCAATACTTGGTGGAATGGCATAGCAATCCATATATTTACATATATGTGACAAAATCATTGAATTATTAGAAATGTTTTATAATTAAGATGCTATAACACTTTTAATGAAAGATATTCCTTCCCATTTTTATCAATCTTCTTATTAAATACACATTTGGCGTTATTTCTTATTATTTAAACCTAACAACTTTTTACTAATGCCACTAAATGCCAATATGATTCATAGTTTAAATTGAAACATATGCAACTAGTGCTAGAATGTTTATATTTTCTATGTTTAATACGTTAAAAAATACATATATATATTTAAAACAACATCTTATAGTTATAATGATAATAATTAAAAAAAACTAAATTATTTTTTAGCACCTCACTGATCAAAATAAGTTTGAGAGGTTTTTTTACTCGCTCAGTAACTGGGTGTCAAAAGTTTTTAATCCCCTAAGGTTGATATTTTCATATTAAAAAATCTCTTTGCCTGTCTATCCTGTCATATATTATATGTAGGTAAACATAATTCATTTCTAGGTTGAATGGTCACCAAAAATATTCCACTACATAACTGCTGTACAATGTTGATATTTAATCAAATATCTATTGACAATGAAACGAAGTTTTGTTATTTATATTATCTTAAATTTCTTCACAATATTGCTTTGACTATTTTGCAAATTATTTATCATCTCATATGACATCTTAAATTTTTCAATAATAATATAAAACCATCACGTTCTATATCATAAAGTACAATAAATTATAATGAATCAAATCCAAATTTAGGTTTTTTTATAGCTATATTTATTTGAAGGAATACCATTTATTTTTGTGGATATAAATTTATCAGTAGTTTCAAATGATTTATCTGATTTATGTGACCATATCTTTTTTAATTAAAATGACAAACCATCACTTTACTTTTATTAAAAACAAAGCAATTTAACTAATCATATAATTATAATAACAATTTTTTTTAATCATTTGTATGATGTATATATAATTCCATAAATAACCACTTTGAAATTGATTTTCAGGTAAATTGGGAGTTTATGCAAAATAAAATGAAGACTGTCGAGTATCCACATCCACCCGACCAGAATAATTAACAACTAACCGCCTATAAAGATTATCGAATAAAAACTGATAGCAGGCTCATCTAAAATCCGGCCATCCCATTGACACTCAGGTACGGAATTACATTCCCAAGTCACGTACCCCTCGCCTAAGCCTTTTTGACATATTTATTTTCCGCTTTAATTTTGATATCAACGGAAAATCCCTTGAAAAGCCTCCACCAAAGTAAACCGCGGCCGACATAAAGTTGTTTAATCAGGACATAATGGTCGGGGAAAAAACAAATAGATGCTCCCAAAACCTGCCCAACCCACCCCAATTCACTACGTGGGCTACTTTTTTACCTGCACCCAACCCAACAGATCTGCGATATCAGGACATTTTTTATAGTTATAGAACATGGTTAACAATATTATTATCATACATTATTGATATAACATAAATAGAGTTTTGAAAGAAGTTAAAAATAGTTGTTTCAAAAATATTAACTATTCTTATTTTGTTATGAGAACCCTTATTGAAAGTATCAATAAATTTTTTAAAGCTCTATCTACTACAAGTCTTTGAACTAATTAAACTATTTATGATTTTGCCCTCAATATATTTTTTTCCATTAAAGATAGCTTTATTCTAAGGCAGGGGTTCACAAACTATTTCATCAACGGGACAGTTTTGAAATCAAAAATATTTGACGGTTCACTCTTTTCTGTAAATATTTTCTGTTTTTTGAAAACATTAGACAAACAATACAGACACACCCCCCCAATTGTCTTGATGATTTTTGTCATCCTACATGTGACCCGGTTTCTCAATATTTTAAAAGTCGACACTTCTCTTTGTCTTGATGATTTTTGTCATCCTATGTGTATTTTTTTTTAACCTTTTGAGCATTTGGTTTGGACGTAAATTTTGATTATTAAGAGTTCAGTAAAATTCTGTTTTCATGTGCCCGGAATTTTCCGTTATTTGCATTTTGCAATCCCGGTGTATTTTAGTTCTTTTAGAGAACTGGATGTATTCTTAAAAAATCAATTTAAAGAATTGATTACGTTTAGACCTTTTTTAGGTTTATTCAAGTAATAGGTTTGCATTTATTTTTTTCACGCCAGTAAATTTTCTGATTTTTTAAAAATACAAAAAAAAACCCGTTGAGGGCAACGGGCTTACAGCTAGTGCATTGTTATTACTCTTGTTAATATATGTATTTGTTTGAAACTAAATCTTGCAATGTGGGCTCAAATTTTGTGGTGTAAACAGATGCGATGTAATTGTTTGTTAATTTGATCTGATGATTGATCTTTCAATGCTCATTGTAGCTTTTTTTACAAATGTAAGTAATTTCGAATAAAAAAATCATTAAATGAGTATTTTCGAAATATGTAAATGTCGTAACATTCATACTTGCCAGAAGATATTTTATTTTGAAAGTATTTTTGTACTGCGTGTGAAGAAAAAAAGATGAATTGAGACACTAGATATGACATCAATCTTGCGGGACAACCTATGGTCCGTGGCCCGACACCAGTCCGCAAGAGTTTTGTGCCGGTCAGCGAAAATTTTCATCCTTCGAAAAAAAATAATCAAATCAAATATACGTCCACTTTGATATTTATATGGGTTACCCGTGGCTACATATTTGACAGAAACTGGAGAAAAAAATATGTTTTACTAATTTTTACTTCGTCGTAAGCCCGAATAGTCAAAGGTTGAGTGAGAAATGACTGTATAGAAATATTGTATCTCATTGACGCTTGTCCGCGAAATACTTTTTACCGGTCCGTGGACGTAAAAAGGTTGAAGAATACTGGACTCTTGGCGACTACGAATAGAATTCACGCAAAAGTAAAAAATAATTATTTTCAAGCCACCATCTTATTTATTTTATTTTAACTTTTTAAGCTATAGCGCTACAAAGTGACTATTTATATATTTTTTTAAATTTATCTAGGTACATATAATATGTGTGATAATGAAATGTACGTTTTTGTTGTAACATAAGACACAATTCAATCGCTGTAAATTTTAGTCAATATATTAATATTATTAAATATTCCTTTTGATCTCAGTTTATAATTATAAAAATCCAATAATATATAATATTATAATACGTGAATGTTTTTTGCTTTAAGTATGAAAGAAATGGAAGATTTTTTTTTTTGTAACCGTTTTCATTGTGTAATCCGCTTATGTCAAAAGTTAAATGAGACCTTTGTTTTAGCGACAATAAAAGTTACACTAACAAAAAAATTCGAGTGCATATACGAAGTATCTATTTGTATATTTATTTTTTTAAATCCTTTTGGATATATATAGTACTATTTTAACATATCATTAAGCAAATAGTTTTAAGAAATATGACACAATTATCTTATTTTAATTCATCATGAGTAAAAAGAAATTTTAAGAAATAATAACACATTTTTATTATATAATCCATATTTTAATCAAAAATCAGTACCAGTTTTGCTAAACTTATTGCCATTTTCAATCAACAAAATCAAATCAAACAAGATTTTTTTAAATAAAGGTTAATGCATTATTGAATTGCTACATACTATACATATAAAAAAATAGTTTACGAGAGATAAAAAGGTGATCCATCTTTCTTGGAAAATTCAACAAAATTATTTATATGATGTTGAATCTATTTTATTAATTATTTTTATTTTAATAGCATTTTCTAAGTAACACAACATTAAAATATAATTATAAAAAGTTAAATTTGATAAATTTCTTTTTCCACTTGTTACAAAATTTGACACGTGTCTGCCCTTTTGTGAAGCATCATCAGACCATCGCAAGTTTTACGAATAAACTAATGAATGCAAATTAAATGAATGAAAAAATCTATAGAAGATATAATTATTATTTTTAGTTTTATGAAACCATCTTTTATTCCCAATGTTATTTGAACATTTTGTTTTCTTTATTGATTGTATTGCATCTCTTTTTACATAGTTAATTAATTTCAGTTTTGAATCCAGTATGCATTATCACAATACTAAATTAATTAATAATTTATAAATTGTTGATCCTTAGAAAGTTTTCATGATTGTACGCTCTTGCCAGTAGCAATGAAAATACTTATTCTTATTATGACAATTCATTCTTAAAAATCATTTATTTACTTCTGTATCTAGCTAAAAAACAAAATGAGGTACATAAACTAAGCCACTATATTATAATTTGCTTAGATATACATGAAATACGTGTGATATAATATATTATTATGATATTACCGATAAGAAAGTGGCGTAAAATAAAACGCGGGAGTTTCATCAAAAAGGTTAGATAAACACAGCGATAACATTAATATTAATAGAGAAGTTTTACAAAGGAAAAGGTTAAAATATAGGCTGGTAGGAAATAATTTGGGACTAATATTAATTGATGCAATTTAAATGAGGTAGAACCCAATGAAAATACATGTAATATAAACTAGATGAGTTTTTAGACATACAATCGAATAATTTGTTCAGCAAGATTTAATTGAAAAAAAAACGTATTTATTAAAATTAGTAACGTGTTTCTTTACATTAAATTTTACAAATTTTTTGAGTGTTATTAAATATTTCATTTTAAACACTGATATTACTAAACGATTGAATTGTTTTTAACAATTTTTCAAGCCTAGAATTGCAGGAATGTTACTTGAGATTTAAGCATTCGGATTAAATAATCAAAAATTTAAGCATAATACAACTCTCTCTTTTAATCAAATAATCATACCACGTAATCGAAGCTCATAAATAAAAAATAAAACTGTTATCGTAAGTTTTGCTACCATTTTCAGTCACATTTAAAATCTGTGAATCATCGTTAGGCAGTAATTAAAACGATCGCATATTAGTGCGTGGTTAGCCAACTAAAATAATTAATTGGATCATGTGAAATTAATGGGAAGATCCTCTTGTCCTTTACCTTTCTCCCGGTCACCGTGTAGAATATATAGATTATACATAAGCTCGAGTATAAATGGAAGGGTCGGGTCGCACAGGGTGCTGTGTGTTTCTATACCCTTATACTCTTATATTTATACCCCACGAGTGCCCCCTTGTAATGTCGTTAAAGTCCCAACCGAGCCAACAGTCCGTGCTTTTATTTCTAGAGCCGTATCTCCGTAGGCATAATTTTTCATTAAATTAACATAAAAAGTTGTGCGGGCGTAAAGATAAAATAATACCCCCGCCGCCCTCGCGACCCAATCTCCACCCTCTCGGCGCCAATGGCGGAACGATTTGGAATACAAACAAAAAGAAAACTTTCGTGCGCTTAATCATTTTCTTCGTGCTTTTTTTTCACGCTCCAGTAACAAGTTGCATTTATCTCACAATAATCGATTATTATACATTCAGCTTTCGCAAATTTAATGATTAATTTTCACATTTATGTATTTGTTCGAGTTCCAACAAAAATATGTTATCGTGGCATGAAAAACTCCACTTATGTACCATAATTGTCAAGTATCTTCAATGCTTTTTTCACATGGACCAATTGTTTATTTTAAAACATTTTGTAATACAATTCGTTTTTTGAAATTTAGCTATTCACGTTGAAAATTTTTTTACGACAGTAAAACGGTAGTTTTTAAATCGTAAGGAGTAAAGAGTAAGTAAATAGTAAGTCTATTCAACGGTCGAGTTTTTATCAAAGCTGTATTTAACTTAATTTTCGCATATCGATTTCTGAACTTATATTATCAATATTTTTTGTAAAATTTAAGGAAAAAAACACAAAAATAAAAAAACTCTTTGAACCGCCACTGAATTTATTTAACGACCCAAAGAACCTTACACAAAAAGGATAGATAGGAGATGAGGAGGAAACATGCAGGGCTGCCAAATATTTTCTTATTTCAATATAAATAATTCAATGGGCCCCTATTTCAACTAAAATTACACGGCACAGACCATTATACTATCAAATCTTAAATTAAGATTTATTAGATAAATACCTACACCATATACAAATAAATTATTGATTTATTTTATAATCGAGCAATATTACAGATATCGTATTTTTCATGTTAAGCCTATTTAGTTCTACATGAAGTTATACATAAAATTACACTACGTTTAAATATAACTTTTATAAGAATTCAATTGTATTTTTGAACATATTCAGCATGTGATGTTGAAAAAAGATCTCAGAATAATTATATCGTCATTGCTGTGGCAAAAATGTTATTCTTATATACCTATTACTTTTTTTAGTTAACAAATGTCAAATATTTCTCAATAAATGACATATTGTTCAAAAAGCATTTTTGAGTGATGAAGCTGAGAGTTTTTTACAATTAGTATTTTTACAAATTTTGATTCAACCTTTTGAACGCCAACGTCTCACCCGTGAGTCGCATGCGTATTGAATACTTCGACGTTGGCGGCTTTAAATGACTGTTCAAAATGTAAATCTTATATTAATATTAGAAACCTTTGAATATTTAAATTATATCACAAAAAAAGTATGTAAAAAGAAAATTCGTCATCCATTTTTCTGCCTTCCAACCGATTATTGTTAAATGACTTTTTCTAAAATACTCGGCGGTACGAAAAACAAAAAGATTAAGATAAATTAGATAACGTTACGGTAAGCCCTGCGCTCACTATGGTGGTAACAGATGAAAGCAGTCGTAAGGGAGAGTGTGGGTATCGAAAGCTATTTCCAAAAGTCCAGAGCGGGTTCTCAATAAGGGCCAGAACGTGATGAGATCAAGTGAAAAGCTCAAAATCGTCATACGTCAGGTGCTCAATTATGCATGCGTCCATCGAGAATTTTCCATTTCAAGGGGTAGCGACAACTAATAAACTTTCTTTCGTAAACAAAAGCGGGGGAAAATAATTCATACTTTCATCTGAGAGCGGTACTTCGCATATGCAAATGCGTGAAAACGGGTTTTATGAGATAATATATCTCGCGTGTCCTAAAATTTTATGCATAGACAAGTTGTTGTTTTGGCTTTTGTGGAGTCTTTCTTGATGAACTTTATTGCTGTGCTTTCGCGTGATTATAAAAGTTACTTTTAAAGCCTTTTTAATTCTACGCTTTGCATATGCCATAATTTACATTTACTTTACATTATCATTCTAATTTCACATCTACGGATAATTATATGATAAACAAAACTCGCAAATGTCCAAAAGTGCTATATTTTTACGTTTTTTAGTATACCGCAAAATTATATATATTACAAACTTAGAAAAAATAAAAGCCATATATATCAATTATTACATATAAAAATTCACAATGGAATTTTTGTAAGTGCCAATGTTAAACAATAAATATTCCAGCACAAGAAAAATAATTCAATAATTTTACTTTGACACGAGTAAGTTGACTCAACAATAAGTATAGTACAAAACTGCCTTTTGTACAGCTTTTTTTCTTAACTGACCTCAGCCAGACTCTAGTAAATGTTTGTTTTTTTAAACAACCTTTGGTGAACTTAAATTAAAGAAAGAAACAGCTTCACTCAATACAATATAACCGATTGACAAAAGAGCTTAAGAAGATCAAAGTATGTGGTACATATACACTATTGTCTATTTAAATATACATATTAGTAAAGTACAGTCGACCCTTTTATAGTGTAGAGATAGGGACTAGAAAACCATACAGAATTTTAGTTTACGTTCTTTCATTTGTATTTTTCGAATTGAATGAAATACGCAATCAATTATTTTTCCCATTTTTATATATTAAATGGCCTTGTAGTTAGTTTGTTAACAAGGAACAAACAGCTACTGACAAATATTTTTTCAATCCACGTACATTAAATATGTTTTAATAATATAATATTTTTATGAAAAATTATTTGACCTTGAAAATTTAGCGTGTAAGTGGAAACGTTTTAAAACGAACTGCCACAGATGATATGGAAAACATCTCTATAGAGGGGGTTTACTATAATATATTATTTGATAAATTAACCATTGTTCTCATTTAAAATTCAACAATCATGTTTCATGTTGAGAATTTTATGGCTAAAACTATAAATAAATAGGTTAACTTCGAATAAGAAATATAAATAACAAATTAAAATAGCTTTAACAAGTATACTACTTTTTATGCAAGTATAATTTTTATATAATAGTAATAACTATAAATTATGATTACAAACAAAAGTTAAATGCCCGCAGTTAAATGTTAAATCCCTTGCGGTGTTCCTAGAAAAGTTCCGTAAAAGCTTTAGCTGGAAATTATTTCCCCGCCAGAGAAAAACAACTTTGCGTTAATGCTTTAATAAATCCAAACTTATTCTTAATAGCGCAATAAAACGGCAGAAACTGTCCACAGGCTCCCGTTCCCCATCCAATTCATTTTAATTACTTACTGAAACGCAAAATGGTAGTGAGAAAAAGAAGCTTTCTCATAAGTCAAATTTATAATCTTTGGGTTTCAAGTTATAATTTCATATTGAGTTCATATTTAAATCACCAAATATTATTTTGTTGTGCAGCAAAATAGATTAAAAAAAACTGTTTTATATTTGATATTTTCGGCGGTAACTTTGTAAATGTTCATATTTAATATAAAATTAAATTTGATAACTTTAGGAATAAAAAAATCATACTAATTTTATATTAAAACTGTATCAAGCTACAACTTTACTTTTTTCAAAGTAACAAATTGTTGGTTCACCTATATATTATTTGGAGATTATTTTACAACTTTAGAATCGATTTCGTTCACAAAAAAAAGGTTTTAAATAATAAAATCTAACAAGAAACTAGAGAAAAATTCGGCAATATTATTGGTCATCAAAAAACTGTTAAAACAGCCAAACCTGCGATGTTTTTTTTAATATCTTGAAAATACTCACTTACTAAGCGGCACCGTTCTTATAGATTTTTTTTAAGAATAAGTAAATACTCAGCATGTTATTGAAATTATATTACAAAATCTTTTCCATCATATAGCATTATAGCTTATAGAGCTTCATAAATTGTCTTTCAACATTGATTTTATGTTTCTACAAAAATGTTTTTTACCGTCGCAGATGAAATATAACTTTTTTTATTATAACTCACGTTTTATAATTCACGAATAGTTTCTCTGAAATATATTTATTTTTTATCAATTCTGATCATACAGTAAATCATTAAAATATGTATGTGATTATTTATTTGCATGTGCTTTATTTTAAGTGGCCCTGGAAATTCGTTGCAGTTTGCCATGCTAAATTTATTATCTTAATAACACATTTGTATAAAACAATAATTATTATTGATAACCAAATTAGTTTTTTGGTGGTCGTTCAGAGAAGTCAGTTCATTTAACAATTAAAAGCGCTAGCGCTTTAATAAACGTGATAAAGTTAAAGACTTAACTATTTTATTGAATTTACGTAGTAAATAAACCTTATCTTTGACAATAATTAATTGTTTGCAAGTAAACGCAAGTAAAAATAATAAATCCCGAACGACGTATTAAAAAATGAGGTTTCATTTAAAAAAAGGATTTTTTTTTAAAAAAATAGCAAGCTATAGACGTTTGTAATCTTATATAAAAATCCTGTTTATAACTTATTTGCCTAACATTTGTAGTAATCTATATATATAAAACAAAGTGGGGTTATTTACACCACGTATATCTCGAGAATTAGACCACGGTTTTCAATGATCTTTGCTTTATTAAATTTGTATGGGCCTAGAATAGCAGAATAAGCATTAAAACATCGGAAAAATATCACGAAAAAGAAATTATAAAGAAAATAAATATCTCAGTACAATACGTTTTTTTAAATTTTTCGAATCGAACGCGGAACATGACGTATGCAGTTTATGCTTAATACACTAGGTGGCGTTGGTTGTAAAATTCATTTGTTTCATACTTTGAATTAGAGATGTACCGACGAACTTGGACGAACGTGTCAGAATTTCGAAACTAAATCTTCAATATCCATTTAAAAAAAAAACTTTTAGGAATTTATGTTTCATGTTCATCACCGTCGCTAAAATATATACTGAAATGTGAAAAGACGAATGAAAGTACATAAAATCAGAAAGTATGTAAAAAAAAATCAGTATACTTTTCATGTATATTATATTGTTATTGAATACTATCAAATCATTATTTTATTTTTGATCCCCATCTACAGTCAATCCTGTTTTTATGCAATTTCAAAGTAATGCGGTTTTTTAGAAATGCATTTTTTTAAATGTACCATATTTTACGATATATAAAAATGTTAAATATTACATCGAGAGCATATATTGTTGTATTTTGGATAGAATAGAGAGAATTATAAACACAACCGACATTTGAAAAAAAAATACGATTTCGGACTGTTTAAATCATGTTGCATCTGCCATCGCTGAATTAAGTCCACCTAATTAGGTGTGTTACAGTCGATGAAACCATTGAAGCATCGGTAATATCAGCTGAAATGATTACTTTAGCACACGAGCTTGGTGAAGAAAGGCTTGATACCTTAAGCGAAAATTATATCGACGAATTACTTCCAGATAAAGCTATAAGTGACAAAGATGTCAATAATTTAAATTTAATTATTGACAAAAAACCAGAAAACAATGACGAACTGAAAGAAATTCTGCGATCATTCACTGCGAAAATAATTGAAGAAGGTCTCCGACTTTTCAGTAAATTAGAAGATCATTTCTTTCTAAATGATTAAAATTCTGATCGCGCATTCAAGTTTCAACGATAACTTTAAAAAAATTATATATGGGTATAACCAGTGCTTTTTTTTGTTGGTGCCGGAACGCACTTTTTTCGAGCATTTTCTAAGAAGGTATATTATTTATTATATATTCGAATATCATTTTGATAGAATTAATGACGGCTTTTCATATAATGCTTAGAAAATAAAACAAAATATACATTTAAAAATAGAAAAAATAAAATTAAACATTTATTAAAATTTCGAGAAAAAAAGGTGCCGGAACGCCGTTCCGCCGCGTTACAGGGTAAAAAAATCCCTGGGTATAACAAACTGCATAACCAATTAATTATCGAAAAAGAAAATCTGAACAAACTCTGATCACTAATTTTATTGTTAGAAAACAACCATACCATGTGTGGAACATTAAACAAAAAAATATTTTTTTTTTTCTAATGTAAGATAATCTCATAAATATAATATTGAAGATTTGGAAAATGTTGCGTTTTTTGTTATATTGAGAATTTATATCATTTCGTAATATAAAAATATGAAAATTTAGAATGAACTTCCGTAAAATTATAAAAAAGTATTATTTGAATAATTTTGAAAAGATCCCTGTCACTATGTTGGTGACATGCATTGAGAACAAATTTATCCTAGACCAACACATTCCTTAGCAACGGCCTTTGTTTGACAGTTACTGTCAAACAAAGTAGTCGTTTGTCAACATTGTGAAGATGTAATTTTATTATTTAAAATACAGTGAAATAAAGAGGTACTAGCTATGCCAAGTACTTCTAAACCAATTCGTAAGAGTGCTCGGAATGGTTTTCTAAGAGTCTTTCAGTTCTGTGAACATGAAAAATCTGAAAAAAAAACCAATAATTCCCTTCGGGTCGACATCATTGAATCACTTCGAACTGTCAATGGCGTAGTATGCCCAACATTTTGTGCTGCATGTCAATAGCTCAATTTGCTTAAAAACTATACTCATTGGGACATGACAATCGCTGAAGCAATTGTTTCTGCATCTCCAAGTCAGATACGCACATTATTTGCTATCATTATTTTGATATGCTTCCCATTGAATCTACGAGAACTGTGGAACAAGTACAAGAATGACATGTCCGAAGACACTTTACACCAAATTCGCGTCAGTTCAGGAAATCCCGATCTCGAGGTGAATGAGGAGATACATAACCAGGCGTTGCTTTTGATCGAAGATATGTGTTACCTCATGCGCTGCATGATGCGTCGCCAGATCAAAGAATGAACGACGCTTACAATCGAGAATTGGAACGTAAACATGAATATGATCGAGATGCATTGAACCAATCACTTCGAACGAATGTACCTTTGTTGAACCCCCAACAGAAAGTGTACGATACTTTAATGAAGGCAATTGATGAGGGAAATGGTGGCTTATTTTTCCTCCGCATTGGAAGCACTCAACTGAACTATGAAAGATCAGCGCAATGACTCAAAATGTTTTGGAGGCGCAATGATTCTACTATCTGGCGATTTTCGCCAAATACTACCAGTCATTTCAAGATCGACCGATGCCGATGAAATAAACGCTTGCCTTAAAACATCGACTCTGTGGCGCTATCTGAAGAAACTTCAGCTAACGACAAACATGCGAGTTGTATTTCTAAACGACCATCTGCCGCAGATTTCTCCAAGCATTTGCTGACTATCTGTAACGGCCGTGTTCCTGTTGAAGAATCGAACGGATTGATTTCGATTCCACCGAATTTTTGCAATTTCGTCTCAACGAAGGACGGCTTCATCAACAAAATGTTCCCAAACATCTAATCACAAAAATCGCAATTGGTCGAGTGAAAGAGCAATTCTTGGGGATAAGAAAAAACATATGGATCATTTAAACTTCACAATTCAAAATCAAATCGTTGATCTACTGCATTACTTTAAATCTATCGACTGTACCACGTGAATAACATCAATGTAATTTAAATACTTTTCATTTTGAATTTTGAACAATTATTGAACTTAATTCATTTTGAGTATTCATTCAACTGAATTTAAGTTAGCCAACACAACATT
>CM062839.1:11514128-11612281 GCA_031772345.1 Himalopsyche anomala
TTATAAATTAAATTATACTTATAAAATTGTTTAAAAATTATATACTAGTTATCCGCGCGAAACATTATTTGCTTCTTAGCCGTATATATAAAAGATTTATTTCCACCACGCATAACCCCTAAAGGCAGAATATAGATTAAGGCGGGAATATGGGAGGGCGGGGGCGGTAGTCAGGCAGAAGGGTCAGCTGACAAAGAACCGCCCGCGAAATATATTGCCGTAATCTGGAGACCAAGCCGCGACTGGCGGGTGAGAAAAAAACAAGAGAGAAAAATTACCCGGACGTGTAGGGGCTGAGAGTAGAAACGGGAGGGCTGAAAAGGGTAGTCGCCGGGCGGAAAAGGAGTCAGGCTTGGGTAATCCTGGGCAGGGTTCACGGTACCAACCCGAGATGCCTTCTTTTCGCGCTTTTTTCGAATTCGTAATGAGGAAATTGTATAAGTCGACGGTATGGGAAATCCTAAAGCTCCGTTCAAGCCTGCGCGTAGGATTATGTACGTTTTTTAAAAGTATTTCTTAAAACATATGGGCCCATTAGAAGTGAATAAATACCACTTGGCTCAGAAGTGGTATTTATGAAAAAAATAAATTGTTAGATGCGTTGTAATATTCTACACGTCTAAAATTATTGTAAAAATTAAGTAACCTCATTTAATACACATTGCAATAGTGTATATCCATAAAATAAAAATATCCAATCCACCAAAACACCAAATAAAAGTGTTTTTAAAAATGCCCTCTAGAAGTCACTTCACCTCTAGAGGGCCCATATAATATTACTTAGTATTTGAATCAAATAATATCTTAATTTAGGATACCGGACAACTAAATTAATAATAAAAAAAATCAACGTTTAGCTTCGTCTCTTACGTCTGTCTACAAATCAGGAAAAACTACGAATTTTTTTAAATTTTAATTGAAACCACGTTTTTTTAATTGAGACAACCTGAACATGACAGTATATTATTTTTGCACGCATCTAAGAATTTGCTGCGCCAACATATTATTTTTATTTGACGTTGCTACATCTCAAATCGGATATTGGCTTTCTTCATCGCTATCCTACATTTTGTTCAGCCTCTTTTTTACATTCATACAGCGTAAAACATTGGCCAGAGATCAATTTCTAAAAACAGTATTTTTCTTTACAATATTGTTTGTTTCGCCTTAGTACTAATCTCTATATTTTACCGCTATTCTAGATCTCAAATGATATTGTGTATTATCAATGAATGATTATTTTCCTGGTTATTTACTTCTTTAATATACATTAAAAATAAACTATAATTTCTAAATATGGGTTGATTGTCAGAACGAATGTCCATAATAGTATGAAGGTAAAGTCAACCAACTAGTAAAATGGTAAAACTTTTTCTTAGACTTTTAAGTACAATCACGTGTCTTTATTTGGTGTTTTGGTGGATTACATATTTTTATTTTACGGATATAACACTAACTAATGTGTTTCAACTGAGGTTACTTCACTTCTACGATACTTAAAGACGTGTAGTATAAATATTACAACGAATCTAACTTTTTTTTAGAATATCAGTTGGCTCACTTCACCTCTAATTGGCCCAAATATATTTACGTAAATTATTATGTTTTATAAACTTCAGTTTTTATCGTTTACAGTCAGATGATCAGTTTCTCAGTTGTACGTGTGAATCTGCCACTAGGATACGTGAGGAAAATATATCTACTTTTAGGATGGCAAATATCGCGCTCCGGAAGGATCTGCGGCTCTTTTGAGTTTCCATTTAAAGGCGGGAAAATTCAAATGAGGACCCGCAGTAATTCGCGAACTAGGCGTAATGAATATTCATCGTTTCACATTTGATAATAACAACATTATATACGTACTTACGAATTAAAATGGCTCCACATGACGCACGACGGAAAAAAATGAACTGAATTTTTTAAACGATTGATGGCATCATGTTAAAAAAAACCTCTTTTCAGGATGCTTACTTATTTGTTGTTGATATTGTTTTTTTTTTATTTTTGAACTGAAGTAACGAATCACAAAATAATATATATTATTTATGTCGTAATATTATTTATTGCAATTCCAATACAATTTAAAACTAGTACTTATATATGAGACACTTTTTATAATAAGCAAATATTATGAAACAGCTAATTATATTTTATAAATTAAAGTTAAAGAATTGAATATAAGACGTGCCTAAATTGAAAATACAACAGTTCTCGTATATTTCATGTTTTTGTGGATTTATGACAAATAATAATATTCTTATTTTTAAAAAATAAAATTCATGTATATTTTGGATTACTTACTTCTTTTAATTAAATCGCGTTTTTTTACTATGACTCTCAACTATCTTTACATGTTAAAATAATTTTGGTCTACACAATGCTAGAAAACTACATATTAGGTAATGCAAATTAAAAACCTAATTACTTACACTTTTTCACCGAATTTACGTAGTTGTTTTGCGAAATGTAGGTTTTGGTGTTTATTAGTATCAAAATAAATATTTCTTAAAAGCATCTTTTAAAAAAAAACAAGAGTTATTCGTGTAATTCAAACAATAATTGAAGCTTTTTAAAAAAAACACAAACGCTTTTAATTAAAATGGCCAGACTCGTTTGAAATCTCAATTTATGTGTGCGAAAAAAGTGTATAAGGAAGGTATTTTAAAAGACTAAACATGTACATGCGTTCATTTAGAAACATAATTAACAAAACACATCTTAATTTGATTTATTTTTATAAATTATTCAAGCTTTGTTTTTTATTCCCACGAAAAGTAATTTCAACAAATTCAAGTGAGCTCTTATATGCTCACATAAAACATGAAATACATTCCGTCTGTCTTCACTGTGCAAACGATAAACAAACAAATATTTTATCAGCGGGTTTTCACTTCGGAAGTAAACTATAATCATTAGATTCTCATTTACGTAGTTGTAAATAAAAAAATAAAAATAACTAAACGTGTTTATTATTATCATTATTTAAAAATAACTTTAGTTATAAATAAGATAGAAATAAATAAATCGATAATCAGAAAGGCTTTGTCAACCTGTTTTTATATAAGTGATATTTTTGGAAACAACCTTGTTAGAAAAGTGGTGGTAGACAAACATTCCAAATATGTACAAAATTCATTATTAATAGCTTTCATATATTATGACAACAACGAGATATTACTATTTTACTACAAACGAGCTGTTTTTTAGGCTAGGGTACTAAATGTAGAAAAAGTTTTTGTATATGCTTTTTTTATGAAGTCCAGCTGAAAAAGCTGTCATCAGACGACATTATTTCATTTAAAAAAATAAAAATCTCTAACTAACGATTTAATGCAATAAAAATTCAATAATAGCTAATAACGATTTTATAAGCTTGAAGGGTTAACCAGATTTTGTCCAATCACAAATTGATTTTCGAGTATTGCTCGCATAAGAAAAATCACTCTTTTTTAATACAGTTCTTAAGGTATTCAGTGATATATAAGCTTGGATATTAATTGAGCCTACATAGATATGGTGTAGGTTTAATTTCTTAAATAAGTAAGGACACATGTACACAATAAAGTGTATGAAAAAGTTTGCTTAGAGAAGAAAGGAAAATCGTGTTCATTTATTTTTATTAAAAACTTAATACTTCATTTTGCGAGAAAGGCTTTAAAAAATACTTGCGGCTTCCAGCACTTGAACATTCTCGATTATCCGGCGTAGACACATTCCTCTGGTCCACAAGTACATTTGCCGGTTGAGGTAATAAAACCTCTCGCACGACTAAGATTTATTTTCCCAACCGTCGGAGGTTTTCTAACGCCGTGAGCTAAAAGAATAATAAAATAAAAAAGCAGCCAAAGTAAAAACGAAAACAAAAGCGAAAAAATAAAGACGGCGACCGCAGCACCCCGCGTGTGAACGACCCGACATTAATCTGACTTTTAAAACAAAGGGACGCAAAATAAAATAATAAAAGAAACTTAAATGTTTCTTTCACGTGACAACGTAAGCAGTTGCCTCATTTTTTTGCATAATGCCGCTGGATTTCGATGTAACATACCGTGATAAATTATTGTCGTTCTGTTTCCTAGGAAAGTTTTAATAACTTCGAATAAAATATTATTTTTCTTAAAATTAAAACCATTTTTACAATTTATTTCTTGAATTTCAAATGTCTCAATTTTTCACAATAACTTAAAATGAAAATAAAATAAACAATGAAAAATTTTCACGTTGAAATTGTCAAAACATTATTTTCAAGACTGCCAATAGAGCTTGTGCCTGCCTGACTCCATATTATGGAATTATTTGTTGAATTTCAATTAATCGATTTAAACGTGATAATAATTATACTATACTAATATCAAATATTCATATTTTTATTGAATCCAACAATCTTGTAAGCTAAGCGAATACTAGATAAAAATATCTTAAAATTTGCTTAAAGTAAACGAGTTTTTAGTTTTTGAATGATTTATTTGTAAGTTAATTTGTTGTACGTAACTTTGTAGAACAAACTTATATAATATTTACACATGTATTTCAAAATGACGAGATCTTTGTACTGCCGTGCATTTTTTAAATTAATTTAATAACCACCATAATTAGTGCATTTTGTTAATAAATAAGAAAAGAATATTGTTTTTATTTAAATTACTTTCAATGCTATTAATTAGTTTTTTTTATTTTAAGAGGTCTTTTTTTCTCTTTAAAATTTGTTTCATAATCAATCTTTTTTTAGCTTTCTCACTAGTCATGTATAAAGTCATATTATTTTTTATATGAGATCATTAAATCAGCAGAAAATGCTTACGATGAGGCGGTCAGAACTGTTAATCTCACTGTAAATGTCTAATCGGTTCTTTAAAAGTGTGGTTTATTTTATAAGTATAATCTATAACCGTCTACATTAAATCGATAGCACAAACCTTAAAATCATTATTTTATTAAGAACTCTACCAAGTAGTGGTGAATATTTATTCAAAAACATTTTCAAATAAAAAATGAAAATCATAAATATTTCAACCAACGTTACACCATCAATCCGATAGATGTCGTTACACTGTTTCGCGTAATTGGATTCTAAACCGAGCGCTCTCTCTATGCTTTACTAAAGGTACTGTATCCATCCCGTTCTCCTGATAAACAAAGGACCAGTCGACGGAGACAAATTAGAGGAAATTTATTCCTGTCTTGTCTGCTTGATCTAATGAAAAAGACCGCAGACATCTCCGGCCGTTGGTATACACGTGCAGAAAATGGAATGGACTGTTCAATTGAATGAGATACGGTCCACGTTCTGCTCTTTCCTTGCGACAGTTCCGGGAAATCAAGGGATTGTTTTCCAATTTGCCTTCGATCGGCCAGACTCGATTTCAATTAGTCGGCGTGGGGATTTCCCTAGCACGTGTCTGCGGCTCGTTTTACTACTATAATCTATGTAAGTTGGTATTTAGAATTGAATCAGTTTGACATTTTGGTAGATTTTCGTTTAAACTTAATTCTACAAAACACGCGAATTCCACAGTCCAGAATTTTTGGGTTGATAACAGAGTATGTTAAGAATGTTATATTATATTACAAACAACACATACTATATTCAAAAAGAAAAAAACTTTTTTGTACTAATTCCACTTTTATTTTATTTTATTTGATCATGACCGGTTTCGCACATGACGATTACTCTCAACTGATCAGTTGATAATGCTCGTCAATTATTGACAGTGAACATCTTAAGATTAAACAATACTTATTTTTAATTTAAAATTAAAAAAGTAGACAAATTATTTGAATAAACCATTTTTTTGTATATCCAGAGACATAAAAATACTTGATCAAAAAGTGGTGGGATATTTTCATAGTATTTGGATTATTTTTTCTTAAATAATATTTTGTTTTATTATTTGAGAATCGAACAGAAAAATAAGATTTATAAACCGAGGGTATTACTTGAAAAAACGGCTCATTCCAAAATGGTTGAAAAATAAAACTTGAATTTCATTTTGAAAAAAAATGCACATTTTAAAAGTATTTTTAGTCCTACATTACTTTGGAATGATATTTTGGATGTTGTCAAGCCATGTTTGAGACTGATTTCTAAATATTTTCAAAATTAATTTTTATCTACTACATTACATTCATGACTCATGTTTCAACAATTTTGGAATGAACCGGGTTCGCAACCCTCAACTTGATTTAGAAGGCCAGAAAATTAAAATACGGTCAAAAGTGACTTAAGCATGTTGTTCTCATCTTGAAGTCTTGTCTTTAAATGAATTCGGCCAAGTACGGTGTTATTTGGGTAAATCTAAAAAAAAATTCAAGCTAATCTAAGACTTAAGAAGGGAAATTTTAATTGAATCCAAAACTCAATTTCGTTGTTAGGTTAGGTTAAAATATTATTATTTAAAAATCCTTCCACATAATAGTTAAGTACGTCTAATGAATATAAAATATAAATCTTAGATTTCTTTAAATTTAATTACAATTTTTATAACTGATTTTCAACTCAGAAAGAGGCTTTACAATTCAAAAGAATCGACTATTTGTGAAAGGCGGAAATTCCATAAATCATATTTTTAATGAGAGACTGTAAAATTAACGAAAATTCTACCACCATAGAGTTATTTTACCGAATATTTAAATGTTAATATTATAGCGTTAAATAAAATTCTTAGTGTACCAATAAATCTTCGGCTTAAAAATCTAATCTAATCGACTGATGATTCACAAAATATTTGAATAGCTTTCGATCTTGACTACAGTGTGCGAATGAAAGCTCATTTTTTAAATATAGATATCCATTTATATAAAGCACTATCATCTCTCGTGAATTGATGTAGTGTTGGCGGTGTAAAATGTAACTGCATGGAGCTGATATGAGTCGCTTCCGTCCGCACGAGAGAGAAAAGTTTAAGTTATCCCACGGAGGCTGACCACTTTTACTCTGCTCTTTCACTACTACCTACCCCACTACAAACCTTCACCGTACGCCCCTGGTTCCCAACCTGAAAAGGTATTCAATTGGTTTTAGTAAAACATCAATAACTTTTTCTTTTTCTTAACCGTAAGAATGTTTTGTGTTATACATAAATATGTGTGTGTGTGTATAATTTGTAGCCACCGTTCATATTTTTGATGATAATTGTGAATTAAATATAATGAATATACATTTGAATACAATTTAATTTCAAACATATTGCTTTTACTGATCTTATTATATCATGACGGTTTTGGATGAAGTAAGCAATTAATTCGTTAAATAGAGTTTTCCCATTTTTTTTTTAAATTCTTGAGGTTCTGATTTTTTTTGCAACAAAAATGTGAACAAATTTTTGTAGCGCACATAAAGGGATTGATTATTTTTTGGTAACTCACTCTAAATGAAATGCTGCGATTGAAATCTATTTTTCACTATTCGATAATTTTGTATTTTTATAAAAGAAATTTCTTTCTGGAAAATCTTTTTATTTATACATTTCTTGCTTGTATCATTCAATTCAAATTAATCTTTAAAACAAAAATATTCAATACATTATGAAGTGGACGTAACAGTTGAGAACGGCAAGCTAATTCTGTAAAAGGATTACTTGGTGACCACCGCAAGCAGTGGCAGTTGTTGTGCTGGTATTACTGCCCAGGGCGTGGATTGTGGAAGGGCGGCAAGTGTAGGGCCGCCGGTCACCCGCCCATGCCCTCACCCTGGAATCGTTGTCTTCTATTTTAGTATCTAACGTTGTAACTCATTTACCGTCTACGTATCAACTTGCATCAAGTACGCGCTCGTTTCATTAGCATAGTATATAAACTCTCGTATATTTAGTTCACAATATTGCTGTTAGTAAGTGACACAGTAGTGTTATTAATTATTAATATTTTACATTAACTTTGAAACATTTTACGTTCAATCAATTTGAACGTAAAATGTACTGAGAGTAAACAGTGTAATAATCAAAACATAAACACCTATTGGCTTTTTGATTATGTAATAAAAAAACTCAAACTCAGTGAAAATAGTAATTGTAGTATTAAAATTTATTTCTGTAGTAGATGGCAGTAGTGCAACAATACGCCATGCATATAAATATGGGATTAAAGTATTGAAGGGGAAATCGCAAGGGTTAATGGATCAGAGGACGGTGTGTGTGCAAATTTCTTTATTGTTTGCATTTGTATTCTTCCAATACATATTCCACATACGTTCTCTACAGTTTTATTTGTTTGCCCAACTACCCCGCACAATCATCACCCTACCCTGTTGAGGAAATGAGAGAGAGTAATTATTAATAAATGTAGGTGTGAGATGTCACTTATACCCCACTTTAATTTATAAGTAAAAATAAGGCTCAAATAGTATCTCAGAATCTTCCTAAATAAATTATTGAATCTCAATACTCAAGTATTTATTTTTAATTAATCATTTCTGATTTTCACGGCGTAGAATTTAAATATGTTTGAATACGATTCGATTATTGGAATAAAATGTTTATATCTATGACAAATTATAATGTGTAAGCTCGGCGCAGTATCTATTTTACATGTATTGTTCGAAAACAATGTAATATATTTTAAAAGATGGCGATATCCATGATTTATTTTTGGGTGCTTGCCTGGTACAAATCAGTTAACGGTCGCGGGGCAGGGAGGGTTTTCTTTCATGTGCTTCCTTTGCGTGTCCGGATATAAGGGCGACCCTTCTCTGTTTGTCCGGAGGGCCCTCCGTCCTTTTCCTCCCAGGGTGGGGATTTCGTTTTGGCCGGCTTTCCAGAAAGCAATTATGAATAATGTATTTTGTTTTCCACAACTTTGGATGGTTTTGGGAGGTCGAATTGGGGGAGGGTCTATTCTGAGAATTAAAACCTTTTCTGAGTATGAGCTGAATTAAGAGAAAATTGCTTTCCCTGAATAATGACGCCCAACAATACAACACGGGAGGATAGTACTGCTCCGAACGAAGATTGCCTTTAAAATGAATTTCTTAAATTATTAAATTTCACCATAAAGCTACTCTTGGGTACTCATCAACCTATTTACTGTGTGTCATTAATAAAATAACATAATAATAAAACATCAAAACTTTCTATGTATGCATATTTTGTAGTTTGTTCTTTCAAGTTGGATTATATTTAAAAAAAAATAAGAGTATTCAATATGTCTCTATGATACATTTAATACAACTAAGAAAATGATAGGTAAAAAAAACAATATTGCATACTTTGTATTACTAAAAGAGTTTCGCCCATCGTAAGGGTATTTCCAAATTAGAAACAAACACTTGTGGAATAAATTCTACACATTTGTTCTATGTTTTTTTTATAAAATAGTATTTTTTTATAATTATTTGAATGAAATATACATCCCACTGTTTGTATTTTTTCCATTCACTGGTGACATATTTTCGATGGATTCGGCGGTAAGATTATTCTGTAAAACGTGTCAAACTGTAACGTGTAAAACTACTATTATTTTTTTAGTTTTAATTTTAAATGATTTAACTTAACCCAACTTGGTGCTTTAATATCCATCAAACTGTTATTTATTATTAACTAGTTTTTGGTGAAAAATATTTACTAAAATAAATCAAATAAGCAACACAATTAAAAAATAAATAAGTATATTTCTGGAGCGCGTAATACTCATGAAATAAATTACTATGTATCTTAACCAACCTAAAAGGAAAAATTATTCTCTCTCTAAATCGAGTCATATACACAGTAATAATTGTCAAAGCGCGATATTTTTATACTTGAAATGTTTTGTTAGAAAAATTGCTTTGCTAACCTAATCCTACCCTGGATTAAATTCATACAAGGGAAGAATAAGACCCCAGCTGCAAAATGTAAACCTCATTTGGTTCTTATACAGCGCTCGCTGATAATATATGTACAATACTAATATATTATACAAGTATGATATAACGTAGATACCCATCTACTGTTTAACTTTAGATGTGGGTTTTACAACAGGGAAACTTAGAATGTGCGTTTATTATCATATTATTTTTTATACCTATCGTTAGCTAGATTTTTAAATATATATTAATAATGTTTTTAACATGGCGCCTTTACATTTTTTTTCTTCGTTTTTTTTGTAATGTGTTGATTTTATGATTATTAGATATATTATGTTACAGCCTTCAACGGTATTATATTAACGCTTTGATGAAATATTTTTTTAATGAGAAATGGTTCGTTTCAATTCTCAATTACGTACTATTTTTCAGCCGCTATCACAGTATTTTTTTGTTATTGAATAAGGTTGAAGAATTTAAAAAAATCAGTTTTTTTTATCCATAAAACAGTATTACATGAAAGAATGAAACATCTATTGTTATTTACTATAGTTAGTTTTAAAGTCAATCGATATTGAATATTCATATCACAGGCTCCACGGGATTAGTATAAATACTACTCACAGTGCAACCATATTTCAATTAAGTTTTTTAACATGTGTGAACGTAAAATGGTACATGAGTCAATTTTTGTGAGAAATTCACCTTTTCACTTTTTCTTATGCGACGATGATTTATATTATCATTTGGTAAAATTAAAATGCCGGCTACTATTCATATTATCATTAAAAATTCCTTGTTGCTTATATTCAAAATAATTTGATTAACATACAGTTAAAATTATGTAAAATGCAAATCATCAATGTGTATGCTCTATTATATTTGTATTTCGATTGTTATGCGTTTTATCACGCCAGAGCTGCGTGCGTATTTAAGTACACACCTAGGCCTCGGTAGGAACGTGAGTTTTGCGTGCATTTTACGAGTGCGTCCCATCGACGGCAGTCTGCAGCGGGCGGGTGATTGATTAGGGAAAACCTGGCGGCGATGGCCAGCGCACGTAGAGGCTCAAACGCCAGGCACCCCGGCCCGCCCGCCCACGCCACGCAGCCTCCCAGCGCACCCCAGAGCAAAATTACTACCGCTCGCAAAATGCTGAAATATGTTCAGCGTTAATGATCATTGTGCGGAATGCGGAGCCGGACTGTACATTATTTCGCTTTTGGCCTCCAAAGAATCGAACGGAATATATTCGTATTTTTAGCCGTGCTCGTTTTCAAAATGTTTTCCTAAGCTCCTGCTTTTACTCGCATGTGGTGAAGTAAGCAGTGAAGAAAGAAAAATATGAATACAAAAATGATTGTTTAAAACAATTTGCTGCCTGAAATTGCATTTTGTAAATTTTGAAATGAATTTTGGTTTTATATAACAACGATATATAATATTTATATAATATTACAACGAATAATTAAAAAATAAAAATATTCCGAAGAACGCGGTGGCAACTTCATTTCATAATTTTGTTATTCCGCAGGTTTTGTAATAAACAGTGACACATGTTTCACTTAATTGAGAAATATCTTCAAACAAACCATCGTTAAGTTACTGACGAAACTATTGTTTGTCTTAAGATGCTTTTCAAAGTGGCGAAGCATGTGTAACAATTTGTTACACATTCTGTAACTGTAGTTATCAAATTTAATATTTACTAAAAAATGAAAGCTTTATTTATAAAGCTTACCTAGGCGAGAGACTCAATATATGATTTGTAATGTATTATGTTACTAATTTTTAAAAATACGATGCCCAGTTATTATACAACTTAAGACTATTCAATGATTTATAAATCGATGGCTTAACTATTGTATATCCAATTTTGGTAAAAAATGAGTTAAGTACTGAACTGTTTCAATTTGTGAATATTGTATCTCCAAACCTACTGATCCAATAATTATATAAATTTCAAAATGTAGTATTGTATATCTTTTTGGCAATAATTTTATGATCACAGATATTTTATTTCCTTAATAATATGTGCATCTTTATACTAAATGAAAATTCTCATTCCAGTTCAGAAAGTTCACTTATTTCACCAAATACAGCGTTAAAAAAACTTTTCTTTATTAATAAATATGAAATAACTATGTTATAATATGAAACTAAACACTCATTTTTATATCACAAAATCTAATTTACAAACTTTCAATGTCAGTTTTTTTTTTATTATAATTAATGGAGATACAATATTTTAATTCTGAGCCATCGATATGCAGTTCAAAACGAGTATTATCAGTCTCCTAAAGATAACAGTCGGTGGCGATTCCAATCAAAGTTTGAATGTTTTGCACTTTGTCAAGGCATACAAATATTTACTTTTTGTTTTGTAATTAAAAAAAAAATACATAACATCTAATACCAATACGCAAAAAACTCTATTAAAGATTTGTTTGTAAATCATTCTAGATCAACTCGAGAAATGTACATGTAAACTTAAAATTTTCGTAAGAGTTTGTCGGTACTGACGGATAAAGGTCTTCTTAAATTTTAAACATACTCTCCGTTTGGCCTTCTTTATTTCTGCACGTTTACAATTTTTTTTCTATAGCTCAATACATAATCCTTGCGTACAAAAAAATAATCTTTACTCAAAGTAATTGTAATGTGTTTAAGTTCATCCAGATATGTATGTATCTATCTATCTAGGATATAAATGTTTAATTATTCTACAGATTGTAATAAAGTGCCTACCCTTTATCTCAATGGTGGAACCACAAAATGTTGAAATGAAATAAAATGAGAGAATGTTTAAACTTGCTGCGAAATCACATTATTCGTAAGTTGTGTGGTAAGGGAGTGGGAGCGGGGTTGATATGGTGGCAAGGGCGGCGCGGGTTTGCGAGACGTCAAGTAGGCGGACAAAATGGGCGGCCGGGAAATATAGTTACGTAGATTCACAAATCATGGAGGATACTTTGTCATTTTCCGGCAATTCACACGTGTGACACTATCCTATATCAACACCATTGTCAGCTGAAGGTTTTCATTGAGATCTAGAATCATTATACAGAATATTTATGTTTGATAAAAAAAAATATTAGTCGTTATATTTTGGCAGAGTAACACAATAAAAAATAATCTTACTCATAGCTTTTGAAAACTAATTAACTACAAAATTAAAGTTCAGTTAATAGGTATCTTCGTAGCTGCCAGTAACATAAGTGAAAGCTTTATAATATTTTTATGCATCGAAGTTGTCCATCTTAGTGCTGGTAAATTTATAAGTATAAACAAACAATATTATACTATTTAATGTAACCAACATCAACATCAACACCAACGCGTAAGCAGTGGCTCCACATTAGGCTTCAATTGCCATAAATGGAATTGATTATATTGTTTTTACTACCAATAAAAATATAACACGTTAATATTTATAATACTTTTTGATAATATTGGTCGACTGACACCATTAAAAGTTACAAGTTTCTTTAAAACGAATTAACACATTCAAATACATATGGCAAATTCTTATAAAACTGTTTGCGTTGTTACTAGGGCTGTGGAGGAGTCGGAATCGTTAAAAATGAGCGGCTCAATTTTTCTTTGAAAAATATATTTAATGATTTGTATTCAAAAAAAATAGTCCTAAATGTTGACATTTCATGCTTGAATGACTAAAGATGATCTGATAGTATACTTATATATAGATTAAAATGAAATTATTGAAAAATTTCCTCGGAGTCGGAGTCGTATTTTTTTACACGACTTCACAGCCCTGGTTGTTACACGTTTTCCTGAATATTAATTAGTAATTAGGTTGCATTTTGATCAGCCATTTGTGAATATCTTACAGAGATTTTTTTTTTGCTATGAGTACTTATTTGCTATGATATTTGTGGTAGCATTGGCCGCTAATCGCTTAGAATTATAAGCGATTGGTAGCCTATGTACAAATAAAGTTTTAAGTTAAAGATAATTTATTCTTAGTAAACGAATGCATATAAAAAATGCTACAAGATACTACTCAGTAAAAATGATTTGAAGTCGTAGAGAGTGTTACCGAATATAAAATGAAATATCTAAGTCTGATTCTTGAAAATTTATCTCTATTTCGAGAAAAAAAAACTGTAATCAAGAATTTTGAAAAAAATGTTCACGTATAATAAACTAGGCTTGAGTGTTATATTTACATCACTGATTGTGATAATGTGATGTAATTTATCATGAATTCTCTTTATATAAGTTGAAAGTTGAAATCAACGAGCCAGCCACACTCTAGGGGAACGGGTGAGGGTGAGGTGGGACGAGGGAGCGACCAGCAATAAATCAGTGGCCCCGCTCGGGGGGGATCGTTCGCAAGTGTTCGCGAATGTGTGCTAGCTTTCGCGAGTATGCACACATTACACTCGTAGACGTGTGCGTGTAACTAGGGAGAGAAGTGGGATGATGGTACCCTCCCGGTTTACGATTTGGAGAGATACGTGAGGAAGACATTGAAGAACCTTTTTGTTTTGCGTAATAATTAATTACCTCACAATGAAAGTTATATAGCAAATATTTGTTCGCACACATTTTATGGAAAGTCTTCATTTGTCAGTATATATATCGCGACCTGAGTACTATAAGGTTCTATGTGAAAAAATTTTGACGAAACAGAAGTAACAATACGGCAGTCTTCCAAGTACCATTATTGGTATACATTGCTATTTTTCGTTATTTTTTTTCGCATAGAACCTTGTCGTCTTGTGTCGTGATATGTATTTATTTTTTAAATAATCTTTAGTAAAGCATTTCAATATATATATTTTTAAAATAACTCTCGCATAATAATGAAACTTGATTAAAATTTTAATAGTAAAGTATTCCGAAATTCCTTGAAATTTTATTAAAAAACAACTTTTAGTGTAAGTCATTAATTTGTCTAGTGTTTACCAAATAAACGATGTAACTCAATAGTAAAATTTTGAATATATCAAAATACACTATATGAGTTAAAACACTCGTCATATTTGTATAGTTATGCTAAAAATATTTTCTTAAGTCATCAGCTATATCTTTGCAGGGACATAGTCTCAATATGTTTTATCTGATTAAAATTTAATTTAATTTAAAATTTCTATGACATAAATTCACATTTTTCAATGTTGATATCATCGCTTATCGTCATGTTCACATATTTTAACTAAGCATCAACGAAAATCTATTGAAGGTGTAACTATAATTTAGATGCTGACAAAAATATTTTTCAAAAGTTTAAAAAAATATTTACTCGTATGGTTGTTGTACCCTGGTGAAGGGTTTGCAGTTGGGGGTAGGGGGTTTGAAAGAGATTTACATGTGACCGCTGAGAATTTAGAAGTTAGAGTCGCGGGCATATGCCCAGAATGGTTTCCGACTAGAGTTACTTACTTGTAGGTAAATTTATTATGTTAGACTCGCCCGCTTCTCTTGTTTGATGCCAATATCTTTTTGACCAAGTTAAGCTTTTGGAAATAAAAGTTTTTCATTAATTCATAAGTTTTACTCAATATTTTTTTACTACTCTCTCAAAAATAATCTCCATTGTGTTTTACATATACATAAAGAGTATCTACTTGGTAATTCACTCGATAAAATTGTGAGCTTTGTACAAAAAAATGATTAATTATTACTTTTCATTGCACATCGCACCCTTAAAAAACACCGCCACAATACCAAGTGATTTCCTAGTAAATCGTATTTAGAGTTTTTTTATTTTCTTTACGTCTTTGTCTCAAAATAAATTAAAATCGAACTGAATCAATCCATTTGGATAATGCTTTTGAATATTATAGACAACGCCATATTTTTTATTTAATATTTTTTCTACTACTAAATAAAACTTATTGCATAATAAAATATGTATAATTGATAATCAATAAAAATATTTTTTGTCTTGGTGTCGTCTACTATTGTAATATGGCAAAAAAATACACTCGTTTATCCTTTAAATCCATCGCCTAAGCTAAGCTATTGATTAAATGATTGCTTAGTTAAGATATTTTCTTTATTATGTTAACCTTAACAATATACATTAGTAAATAGCAATGTACTAAACACTATTCAACAATAAGCATAAGTAGACATTGTAAATTAATTATTTTATTCAAAAGCCAACCAACGTTTTTTGCAAAAAGCTTTCATTTTCTTTACAACAAAAAATAATTAAACACAACAATTGAAGTAGTTACAAAAGTCTTTAATGCAATTATAAAATTCTTTGGAATAGCAAAGAGATGTTAGGTGGGTAATTCTACATAATGGAAGCACAAATCACAGGGGTTAAATGTTAAACGAAAAGCTTACTAGATAGCGATCTCTTACAAGTAGGTAGTATTCACGTTGTACATACCGTTTGGCCGTTCGTTAACCGTAACAAACGGCATTTCGTATTCTTGTCTGAAATCGTTGGAAAATTAACGACTGGGGATGCTGGATATACAAGTAGCAGGTTCATTCACTATGCAGACAAAACAATACGTATTGCTTTGAAGTAACATGAAGGGTTTTGTTGCACTCTGCGATAAAGCAATGCTATTAAGCTTATTTATTCGTAATAAAATCGATTCTTGTAGATAAAACTTTAACAGTTGCTGGTTAAAATGAACAAAAAAAGTTTTGTGTAATTTGATCATAAATTCATAAGTTACTTAATAAAAAATGAAGATTATTTGTTAGATTCAAGTTTTAACAACCATTGACGACTACGAAAAGTAGAAACTTTTATTTTGGCTTTTCAGCAAAACATAAATCGATGTTACCTTTTATTCTTATACCCAATGGTAAAATACATATTTACTATTCATATTGTTTCAATAGTTGTCTTGCCTACACGTGCTATAACCATAATAACCTTCATTTGAACAGAGCAAGCTGTTATGGCTACCTTTAATTATGTCATAATGCATTAAGTAGTTTATTTGTACATTCCAATTGTTGCCTTTATACTGTATAAAAATCATACTTTACAGTATCAAGAGTACTTAGTGTTTTTGGATAAAAACATATAAAAAACTATTGAAAAAAATAATATTTTTCCTGCAATCACAGCCACCCATTTTGTATGAAAATATTTTTTTATTTAAAGTAAAAAATCATGCATTTTATTCTAATGCAAAATAGCAACTTTGAATGGTTGTAAAGTTTAGTTATTTCATAGACAAATAGTATTTTATTTTATTAAAAAAACTTTTTAAGGTCTTCTCTCCAAATGTAAAATATTAAAGTGTACAGCTTCAAAAATACATTTATGATAAAAACATTGAATAATATTGTATTGAAGTTACTATTCGTGATACTGTATTTCACACACACTGAATATATGCATCAATAATAATTAAATAAATTTAGTTAAAAAATACTCTTTACCAGACTTACACAATTCAAAAATTAAAATCTAACGATTCATACCAAAAGCCGTTTTATATTATGAGATAAAAAATATGATTTTTATATTAACATATGATATTATTCAATTATCGTGCTCTAATTATTTGGGTCTCACGATATTCTCGTCCGTATTTGTTTACCTTTACTCTTATGTAAACGGAAATTCGAGTAGGCTGAATTAATAACGCCGACACGCATTCTTCTCTCTGAGGGGCCATTATTTTATCCATCTCTCCGTTACCGAAACTCCACAGGGAATATCATTAGTATTTGTTTTGTCGGATGATCATGCCCTCTTCTCACCCTCCTTGGCAATGATACGATCCCATATAGAGAAAAGGTACATTGGAGTCTTTCGATCCAACTAAATATTTACCAAACTGCCTGATATTTACGTGTTTGCAACCTTAAAACGGCTATTATATATGTATGCCAAATTTAAAAAATACATCTAGGTAATAAGATACATGGTAGAAAAAATCTTCAAAACACAAAGATTTTCAAAACACAATAGCTCTGTTCTTCTGCATACTTCTGACGGTTTGCTGACAGTTTACAAACTGTTTTCGAATTAGAATCTAAAAGATTTCAATTCGATTCTAGTTCTAAAACGGTTAACAAACCGTCAGCAAACCGTCAAAAGTATGCAGTAGAACAGAGCTATTACTACCCTGCCAACTATGGCTCAAAAATATATGTACATTTTTAGAGTGAAAAAAGTCATCATATATTGGATTAAAATTAGAGTACTGTGCGTGAACCAATAAATATGACGTTATCGTTGTTTATTATTTTTGTCTAACATTCAATGAATTCAACATACATATTTTCAACAATAAATACTTTTTTTCTTCAAAGAAATGATGGTATTCGTCATCAAAATATATAATAGTCAAGAAGTCGTGCAGTGCACATTTTTTCACCGATTTATTACAGTTTTAATAATATAGATAAAATAACTGCAATTGTAAAATTGCCATCTTAGTTTATTAATATTAAACTGTTTTTTTGTTGTTGCGAGAACCGGTTGTTCACATTAGTAACGTAATATGAAATCCGTATATTTTTTGGTGAAAAATGCCAAGAAAATTCATGTACCTATATATGTTTGCAGGTCATCAACATCATCAGTATTGGATTCACAGCTTATGGCAAAAATAGTTGTTAACAGTATCCACGCAAGGCTTCTCACGGTGCATCGAAAATTCATATAGAGATCATCTGCCCCAACGAAACTTAAGATGTGGAATTCTTCTCCTCATCTTTAAATTTATACATTTAAATGGATTGCAGTCGGATACATAATTTACCAGATTAGAGCTTCTAACCTTTGGGCAAGGTTTTCAATTCTTGGTATGTTTAATTTTTAACTAATATTAAGAAAATTTAAGTCTTACATTAACCATAAATAAACTACTTATTTGTTTTTCGTTTTATTATTTAGTTTAAATCAATATTTTTAGTATAATATTAACTTTTGCAAATTCTGTTAGAATCAATAGAGAATAATCAAATGCAAGTATTTATCATTCATACTATTTGAGAAGGAGAATATTAAGCATGATAAATATAAGTAAGCGCTTATCTATAGAAAGCGTATGTGACTTCGTTAATGATTAATAAAGTTTTGCCAATTTCAATTTCCCCTGCGACAAACATCTGCCGCCATGTTGGTTGCTTAAATCCATACTTATCTGATGAGCTCGCCACGCCCAAAATCTCGCGCCCTTTTTGAACCCTCCCCCCCATTTCTGATCCCCCGCTTCCGGCTTCTTTCGCCCCTGCTATTCAAAAGCACCCTAGGTGGTGTCAATTCCACCCTCACTGTCCCTACGCTAAGCCTATCGTCCTTTCAGAACCCTTTCCCGCATCTGACCAAACACTAAATCCTTTCTTGGTTTTATGCTACCCAGGGAGACGTTGTTGTTTGCAGAAATTTTAATCTAAACAGATAAACGCAATTTATTTTGATTAAATCAAGATTTGAACAATAAAAATGTGTACCTTCATCATCATAGTTATATAACTAGATTTTTTTGTATCAATAAAGACTGAGAAAGAGTTAAAATAATACGTGTATCTAATAAGAACTCTACTCTACTATAAATTTAGTATAACTATTTACTTCACATGTACATATATCAATCTAATAGTTCAGTTCTCTATGTGGAAATGTGTATTTTTTTGGTCTAGCTTGTTAGAAAATAAATATTGATGATATATTAAGATACAAAAAATGTCCTGTTGAAATAAACAATAGTTTACTAATTCAATTAAATTTATCATTGATATATTGTGTCTTATTCTTAAATAAGATATAATAAATACTAAACTACACTTACACTAGAAGTTTTCATTCAGTTGATATTTAAAAAAAAATCCAAGATGAGTTAAGTATTTAATTTAACAATAGTTTAATCTTTTTTGCTTCAAATTCATTTCAATAACAGAGAAATTTCATATGAAAATATTTTTAATGTGAAAATAAATATACACGGCTAGCAGCTAGAATGATGATTTACAATTGTTAATCCCTTTATATTGGAAGCATCTTTGAAATTTAAGTACGTGCGTCATAACCAACCCTCCGAGTTTCCTCCCTTAAGCCTACATACGACGCTAGCAGTAACCTTCTAACGACTTCCCCTTCATCGTTGAAACACTTTACATAATACGAGGGTTGCTTCTATATTCGTGTGAGTCAGAGTACCTTACACGGTTTGCTCGAATTTCATCGCCGGAAATCGTGTAAAGACACATTTTCATCTCGTGTATATTACAAATGGCATTAAATTTGTATTTCAAATGCCATTATCATTAAAAAAACTTTAATATTGCTAATTATTTAGTAAAAGATTTGACAACTATATTGCCATGTAGATTAAAATTTTAAATACCGCCAAAGGCACACATATAATAAATATTGAATGCTATTTGTAAAAATCTAGAAAGAACTCGCATAAAAGATATTAATCAAAATGGATATAACAGAACCAATCTCAATTAAAAGAGTATGTATGTTTTGTACTCATTTATTTCTTAAATGGTGCATATCATGCAGGGTAAATTGTCTACTGATTTATTATTATATTAGGTGCTTACTTACAGCTGCTTATTAAAACAATTTTGCAAATAAAATTGTTAATCGATATTTAATAATGTCAGATTGTATGGAGTTTATATTATTGCAATGGTTAACATTAAATCCTTTTTTTTTTAAATCGGTGAAACAATGATTATTCTTTAGGCGAGGCAATGTAAAGAATGGTCAGTTTGTCAGTCATTGCCGGTGCTTTATTTTTTTATTAATCTATGTCAGTTTAATCATTGGTATTTTACATTTATCACAAATAAATGGGACGTATTAAAGATTTTTCGAAGACTTATACTATGCTTTACGCTGAAAAGTTTTGTTGTTATGAATTTTAATAAAACTGGAAATATCTTCCTCTTAATTGACACTGTTTCGTGTTTAATAATAAATTTCCAGCAGTTTTACTTTTACGCACTAAATATCGTTGGAAAACAATATCTTTTTTTATGTTACTACAAAAAAAAATTGATAAACCAGGCCTTTATGGGCTTTCATTGATGGTTTGATAAATAAACTATAGCTACGAACACACACATATATATATAATTCAGTTTTTTGAACTGATAAAGTGAAATTTGCTTGTTTCATTTTTAATGACGAATTGTTTGAATCTCTTGCTCTATAGATAGCATTTTCAGACGTATTAGTGTGAGTAGCTTGCACGCATATTCGCAATGCGCGAAACAAACCGGTCCTTTGCTAAAACAAGAACCGCTTGGTGGGGTTCCCCGCGATTTTGTCCGGTTTTAGCAAACGTCTCTGAATTGGGGCGCAAACGCTCCCAAAAGGGGGGCAAAGCCGGTAACTCCCCTCCCTGTGGTAAAGGCAAAACTCTCTCCTTGTATATATTAACGCTTTCAAAACCGTTAACTGAAGAATCCTGCCAAATGATAAGAAAAAATCGTCTTATTTAAAATAACAAAAAACTCCTCTACTCAATTCACTTGTCTATTTAACCCTGTGAACTTTTGACCCTTTTAACCTGTTTTGAATATGTATACAATAACAGTGTATACTGAAACCTGTCGTTCTCACAGAATCTTTTTTGAAGTTTACTTATTGTTCTTGACCCCACTTGTAAGCCTGTTAACCCTTAACCTTATTTTATATTTCCTACTACTTAATCATGTTAATGTATTCGCCTCTCTAAGATTTTTTCCACACGACAAAAGAAAATAAAAATATACATATTCATAGGTACGGTGCTGCTTTTTTTTTGTGAACTAAAACAAAAAAGAGTTTGTGTATTGAATTTTGAATGTACATTTCATATTCTATCTAGAACATAATTAATAATATTGTTAAATACAATTGAGTTTTCTTTACAATGTTTGAGTGCATAAGTATTTATTAGATCCTAAGAAGCACAAGACTTATTTCTCTCCCGATTAAAGTAAGCTAGTAATAGGTGTACCAAGCTACAAGAAATTTGAATTCTAAATATGTCGAAAAAAGAAATACCATCAACCTTAATGAGTTAAACATCCACACAGAGTTCACATTAATTTCCTGGAGGCATTTTCGGGTGTAGTATAGGCCGGTCACATCCCCGCGGGTGTGCGATGTAAGTATGTGTCGTGTTATCGATCAAGACCACTCTCTGGGAAGGCGGCTTTTCAGATTTTCATTCTGATTCGTCCCTAAATTGCGAACTTTCAGTTGGAAACCGTGAACAAGGGTTCTGAAAAGTATATTTTAAAAACTACAATGTTATTATATAACATATTTTTTAATTATTGACAATAATACCGTAACGTGGCAATCGACATTTGTAAAAGCACTTTCGAAATTTGTAATGTTATATACCTTTAATCGTCTCTGTAATTTTCTACGTATATTTTTTTTTTTTAACTATTTTTATTTATCGTATGATTAATAAATCATAGCACCTGAAGCATTGTTTGTTCCAACTAATCTTTGAGTCTCGCGTGGTCAAAAATACATTTAAAAAAATCCAAAACATCAAACTTTGAAGTTTTACCAATCACAATAAAACTATAATAGATGAAATACAAAATCAATCACCAACTCAAAAGACTCTTAAATAAATTATTAACATACCCATCATCATTTTTATTTGATGGGTTACTCTTTATTAAACTTAGAAATATAAGTAAAAAAATAAATAGAAGAGACCTTCTAAATCTATTTGACTATTTCAAATATTGTTATTGATTTTTTACTCTTATCCGTCTTCTTCTTCTTCAGAGTTTGTACGGTGTAAACTCTGTATGAGGAGGAATTTGTCGTTTCTTCCATTCTTCTCTTATAAATGTACTGTTTAAAATATCCAAGTAAATATCACAGTCCTGTAGCCTAGTGAAGTGCTTTTAAGTTTTCATTTATATATTTAAAAAAATAGCACATTATTTGGACTACTTTCAGACTTTTTATTAATCAAATTTGGACCAGTTTCACTCGTCACACGCATTATTATCAGTTGTTTTTTTTTTAGTATAGTAGCTATCTACTAAGATTTGACAACTTGAAAGTGATTTTTTCGTCTTGGTTTTATGATTATGGGCTCGGATCCGCGAAGGAAAATGGATTGATTGGCAAATCGATTATATATTCAGCTCAGTTATTTGACCATCTCTCCTTTTGTTTTTATATCTTGAAAAAAAATTAAAATTTATTTTATTTTAAGCATACAAATTAACACAGATTAATTTCAGGTAAATTTTTCAATGAACACTAAATGCATTAGTTTGAAAAATTCTTTTCTTGGTAGTATTCAATAGAGTAGCTCAGTCACTTGGAAATTGAAAAATTCTTATGTACTTTATATTTAATAATGGATGTAGACGCAACGTGTTTATATATACATTTGTGATTATTTTGAGAGTAAACGTAATCCGATGACCGCTTGAGTAGTTGGGCGGAAATTAATTATCTTTCTGCGGTTACCTGAGCGCCACCAAAAGAATTCTCATTTTGTATTAGGTTGAGTTTGTGCCAATGGCGTACGCGTGTTATAAATAAAAAAAATCTAGTCACATAAACTTGAGCATGATAAGTTTCATTGATTATTGATAAATTCTTGTAAAGTTAGTTATATTCGATATCTGTCGAGAATTATTTCAGGAAAATATTTTCTTTTGATTACATCGTAGTGTTGCATTGGTATTATATAAAAGTCATTTTTTATCATTGTTCTTTACCTGTTATTCACATACAGCAAATTAAGTCTGCAAAAAAACAATGTTGCCGTTCATAAGGTATGAGTTACTTAATATTTTAAAAATATTATATGCTCACAGACACGCACATCTTGGTATAAAATTAAATTACCTGCTTCAATTGTGAGAATTTCGTATTATTATGAATTGCACATGCTAAGAAACCTTCTTGGTAAGAAGTATCGAAAGAAACACGTCACAAAATCATGAATTGGTTGCTTTTTGGTAAACCTTTTTTTTTCATATTAACTTACTTTTATAAAAAGATTGCTAGTTATACACAGATTACGATTTGAATTTTGAATAAATTTTGAATCTATAAGATTACACTATTCATCTGACGTCCTTTATTGTATTAACGTGTTTTTATGAAGAGAGTAGTTCAATATCAGTTTGATGCATTTTATAACAAAAATATTTGAGGTTAACATGATATAATATATCGGGTAATCGGTCAAGTAAGCGCTCCTCGTGATCACAATGGTATATATGAACATGTAAAGCAATGAGAAATACATAAATAATATATTGTTTTATAGGTGCGAAGTATGTATCGGTTCATGTAACATAAGATATAAATAATACGTCATAAAGGGATGCCGCTAAATGTTTAGTAATCCAAGAAATTATATTTAAAATATGACAAGAGTCATTTAGTTAGGACCAACACGTAAAATCTTGCAAAGTATACCTTTTCCCCCATTTGTTAAAACTTTTTGATTTAAATGTATCCAAATTGGCCATATTTTTCTCGTTACGTTTTACGGGTACATCTGAAGATATTTTCAAATGCCTCGCACGTTACTGCGCCCCACGTTGTTGATACAATCAAATTAATTGCACCAGTAAGGATCCCGTACGACCGGAAACACCAATCGGGTTACAGGATATAAAAAAAGGATGGGTTCACTGCCTCACAAAGAATAATGAGAGAAAAAGGAAAAGAACAAAGGTTGGGTAAACTGATAGGTACGAATACACCGTGGTTTCAACCAAATTTTTATTTTATTATGTTTTAATATCTTCCACAGCTTCATGATTTTTTAAAAATATAACTCTTTCACAAAACATTCGTTGTGATTCACAAAACTTGTTGAATCATTTCAAATGGGCAATTGCAATCGAAGATAAGTTGAATGTTTTTTTTCTGAATCAATTCAATTCAATTCAATGGCCTTGTGACCCGTATAACCAAAAAGTATTCACGCGTGCGGTAATACTTGATTTTTCTAATGAAAATAAAACATATTTTTGTTTTACTTTAAAAATACATTATATGTGACCATTTTTTTGACGATTTTGAGTGTTGTCAAAAACAAGCTAAGCTTAACCGTTTCATTTTTTCAATCATTTAAAATAACGCAGACGATCATATATGCAAATAACTGAGTCATCCGATTTACCTTAAATAACTTGAAACAATGTCCTCCACTTTAAGTTATACAGTTTAGAAAAGTCGTAACATAATTGAGATTTGTCACATAGAAAAATACACAGAAATATAAATTAGAAAACTCAAAAAAAAACATAAATAATATATCGAATGCACGGAGAAATTTTATACAAAATATTTTAAGAAAAATCTCTTTGAGTTCCAAATGAATTCAGATTATGTTTTTTTTTGTTTTAATTGGTGCTCACAAATAATATTTAATATCGATTTCTTAATAACCCAACTAACTAATATGTTTGACTTCCAGGACGGTATTAATTGCAACGAAAAATTGTTATTTAAACCGTTTTATCACAACCAAATATGCCGGTAAATAAGTATAATAATGATTTTCTGTATTATAGAAGGTTGGAAAGAAATAAAAATTATAGTCAATATATGTAGAATCCAAAACACCCTGTATAAAGGCGAGTTAATTTTTATATACCCTTCTGTACTGACGTATTAATTACAATCTTTTGTAACAAATTAAACCGAGATAATATAAAGGATTTTTGATGAAGGTTTTTTTTAATGATGTAATTAAAAAAAGATCTCTTTGTAACTTGATAAAAAAAAAAGTATGTATAATACTTGGTGTAGGTATAACAGTCACTTAGATTTTTTTTGTTTGTTAATGATATTATAAAGAAATATTAATAACTCGTTAAAAAACGATCCATATACGAACCTGTATACTTTCAGCATAATTATATTTATACATTTATAACAACATAGATTTTAGCTATATGTCTTCTTTTTTTCTTTATATGCTATTTAATCATTGTACTTTTATTTTTTATATTCGATAAAATCAGAAAAATCTCATTTTCCCTTATCAATTATGTTTTATCCCCCTTATCAAATTCCCAAATACTGACTCAAGCACTAATCCGATATCTAAGAAGAGATATCCATACCGTATTCTAGCATGATGAGATCATATGATATGTGATCATGCATGTAATGAGATTCTCGAAGATTCAACGATAGGGTCGTCTTCCATTCTGCCACGATCACATAATCTTAATGCAAAATATCAATATATTACGTAGGTTTAAATGTAATGTTTAATAATTCGAAGAAATCACAAAATTAGTTTTAGTAAAACGAACGGTTTTTTAGTGGAAACAAACCTTGACAATGAGATATCTAAAAAATAAAATAATGAAAAAGTCAGAAGTGGGGAAAATAAAAATTATTAACTCAATTAGTTCTTGACGTAGTTCTGTTCATTTTCAGTTCAGTTTATATATACATATAAATATAAATATTCAGAAATCGGGTATAACATATTACAAAATATAATATTTTTTTTATGAATTTTAGTAGATTTCATATTTTGTTAGACAGCCTAATGTTTATTATTAAGTACTACAGCTTAGTGCCTAATAAAAATTCTGAATTTTAAACTCGTAATATATAACAATTTTAATATTAACAAAAAATCTTTTTTTAAATGCTGTGTGAGACGATTGTGAGAAAGGAGGGTAGATTTTTTATAATACTGCTACAGTTTCATTTTTAATTCGCATAATTTTAAATACCCTCTTTATTAAAATAATGTATGCATGACGGTTCTAATTAAAATAATTTCTACGTTATTATGCAAAAACGATTCCGACCCCATAAAGAGGAGAAATTAATTATTGTTACTCTCAAAAGCGCGCATTTTCTTTCCCATCCTTGTTACTGAGAGAGTTTTTTTTTCTGAAATTTTAGAAACACGCTCAAATTAAGTTGTTCCTTCTTGTATGTTTAATGAGCGCTAAACCTAGTATACAGATCGACTCGAGTCAATCTATTTGATAATAATATTTTTTTTGTCATGCAATAAATAAACGATAAGTTATCGACCACACAAAAAAGATACATTTTAATTTGTTAATATATGTGTAATTTAAAACAGATTGAAAATGTATGAAATTCGACTCATGCCTGTATTTTAATGCTTAAATGTTTTATTAATTTATTCAGAAAAAAGCTTGTTTACTGTAATAGATAACACAAAAAAGTATAAGTACAATATATATTTAATACATACATAGTACACTTTTTAATGGCTTGTATTAAATTAAAAAATATTATAACTATTTTAGATTGATTACTTCGCTTGTTTATTTTACAGATTTTTTTCTACGAGAACTGCTTGTTACTCAGTTGCTCAACCTCTCTTTTTCCGAAGAGAGTAGGAATAGAAGGAAAGGGCAAGGATAGGACTAGTGGTTAGCTAATCGCTCTCTATACGCCCCGTTCATAGGATAGGATGGGTAGGAGGGGGGAATTCAAGACATCACATACATCCATGCCTTTGAACAGAAATTCATAAATCAATTGAAAAATCAATTTATAAAACTGCCCGTACCGGGATTCGAACCCGTGCCCTCCGTAGCGGTAGCCAACGATGTTGACCACTCGACCACACAGGCGGCAATACTACATTTAAAATAATTAAATTATTATTTGTTAAACGTTCATAAGTCACAACTTCTAAAAATCGTTTTGCGATTAAAACCATGAGGTCTTATTTTAATTTATTTTTCTTATTTGTTGTGTTTGAAGACCATTATTTATTTTTAAATTCAAAAGTAAATGCATTCATTATAATTAATATTTGAACAGTTACAATAGTATGTAACAAAAAAACATTTTTTGCAAGGAAATATGATGATCAGGAATATAGTTTTTTTTCAATAATTGATTTCAACATTCAAACTAAATGTATAAGAAATGTTTTATGGTCGGAAATTTCAACCGACGAATAAAATACTCTTCTTTACGTTCTATTACGCCAACTCGCCAATAAATTCATTATTTTTCTGTCTTTCGTTTTGTCTGGTAAGGCGTACCTTCAAAAATCTGTTTAGTCTAGAAGTTTTTAATCCATAATTTAGTACTCGAATATAAATAATATTATAAAATGCACTTTAAAATACTTGAGTGCCAATAGTAATATTTTAACGTTAGTTAAATAGTTTTTATTTTTAATATGTTTTACATTTAACTTTGTTTAGTCTAATGCGGCTAATGTAAAATTATTACTAAATTCTTTTTTATGGTGAAAAAATAGTTTTTAAATGTGATAAAAACTTTCATGTTATTAGATACGCTTGCCACATATTTTATTATCAAGATATACGTGCTAACAGTGTCGTACTTCAGCAGTATCCGCGCAAAATTAGAGGCCCGTGTCACGGCCCTGCAAACAAGCGGTCCGCGGCCGCCGAATGGGCCCCGAGCGTATTTGATATTTTAATTTTGCGGCCCGAAATTTAATTATGAAATGCGGGAGCCGAGACTCACCCCCCTGGGGCCGCGAGAGATCCGCGAGTATAGCCCGATTGTTTGGCGCTCATGATCGCGGGTGCGGACGCCAATGGAAAAACAAACACGGACAAATTAGTTCGCTACGTATCGGGAAAAGAAATTTATTTTATACACGCCGCTGCTAGATATTTTACTTTTATCTAATCTAATCGTCAAACATATTTTTAAAACTTGTATTAGCATACATTATTCTCATTTTCTTATACACTCGTCCCACGCTTAACACGAAGATAAGTTACGTTGTATCACCGTGTAAAACGAGACTTATATATATATAGAACAAGTGTATTGGTTTTTTTTATCATAAATATTAAAAAATACATACCTTGAGAGTTTATTGGAACATGGTATAAAACATAGATATCAAGAATAATTAATTAATTAATTAATTATTGCACTCACTGGAAAATTTTAAAACGTTTTTTTTATTGACTGAATATCATCATCATTACAGTTTTTTTATATTATTTTCGCTATGGTACGTGCTCTCTCTATTTTTTAAAATAAATATATATTTTTTGTATGTTCTTTTCCTGCATCCACTATGGATAGTCAACTACTTACTGTCTTACGATAATGCCATGTGCGAGATTTATTTTTTTGAAAACTCCTGACGAATACTTATTTTAGAGGTTCAATATATAAGTGTAGAGACTTATAAGCTTCTCTCGTTTGCAATTATACTATAAAATTGTAGATTCAATATTATAAGGGTGGAAGGATGTGAGTAGAAACCAATACAAGGCGCAATTTAAGCTGCTGTCTTGCATACTTAAAATTTTAGACTCGGTTATTTTTGATTGAAAAAACGATATTTATCGTGTGCCATAAATCAATAGTTGTTTTTATATTTGAATTTAGATTCTGATCATTATTTCACCATCCCAGTGAAAAAAACAAGAAAAATTCTTCTTCAAATGTAACGAATTTTATAACGATGTTATGTAATAACTTTTCAAAATTAAATAAAAAATAAGGTGTACGTTAAGTTAAGTGTTAAAGTTTTTTTAAGCAATTAAAAGAAGCTTAACGTAAAACTTATTTACCTCTGATGGAGTATATTTCGAAAAATCTTTGTTTCTGTGTTACTCAACTTCAGCTTTTCGAAGAGTGTGGATATAAGTATAAGGATATAAAAATACTAGTGGTTGACTAATCGCTCTCGTTCTGTGTTTTTTTAAGAGTATATAGATGAAAGAGATGAGTTTTAGAAATCAAAAACATAAAAAAAATCAATTGAAAATGTGGCCTTACTTTGATTCGAGCATCATAGATAAGTTTTTTTCAATTAAAATGTAGCATTTTTAATAGCCAAATTTGACAAAATTTTACTTAACAAAACCCTTTATTACTGAACGCTTTAATCTATGAAACATATATTTATTTGTAATATATAATATACTTAGTAGTTAAAACTTCAAAATTGAAAAAAAAAAAAACTATTCACCTCATATCAAAGTCACGACTTTTGTTGTATAATAATTCTACATAGGTATAAAAGAATCTTTAACAAAAGGAAACTGTTTTGAAGTTAACCCCAATTATGTCGGAGACAAGTTTATTAAACGTTAAATCTACTTTTTATGTCATAAAGCAAAAACTGGTTTTAGTTTACAATTTGTTCTGCTACCTTTATTATTTTAGTTTAAGCCATTGCCTTTTACTATTTAATGACCTTTATCATATAATTTATTTAAGCTGCTGATAATAAAAGTTTTTACTCTTGAATAAATTAAGCACAGAATTCTTACTCGTTACACGAAAACATTTACGATTGAAAAGAAACATGTGATACATGTACAACATCATCTTAACAGCATTTGTTTTTACAATTTGTCGTTTTATGTGATATTGCAACTATTTCCCATTGTTACATTTTACTTTTATCAAAAACAAATATTACATATTACACACTCGTCAAAAACACAATGAAATATTTTTTTAACTTTATTTCTAGAAGTCTTATGTTATCGTTGTTAGTTTTTGTATTTTCACACTGTACATGGAATAAAGTAATTTTTCTTAATACTGTTTGTGAATCAATTAATATCGTTCTGTAGAAAGATATAAATTTCCTGCTCAATTAAATATAGTATATAAATATTTATAAAATACTTCTATACATAGCATATCACTTGTTGGTGTCATTGACCGACCCACATGGCTGATATACCTAAGTAATTGGTTAGATGTGTGATATGTATTTAGGGCGATTCACTAAAGATGAATATTATTTGATTAGTTAATCTATCAGGTCTAAATATAAAACTCTTACTACACAACTGTATTGGAAATACATTTGCTTGAATTGGATTTGTCAATCGGGTTTTAATATCGGTAATAAAGATATGATCTTGGATTTTGAAGAAATCAAAAATAAGCCAGAACTTTTAAAAACTGACAATCGGATAATGTTTGACAGACTCATGTAATGCTTGATTTACTGGAAGACATGGATTATTAAAAATAAAATTATTTATTTTTATTGCTTTTACATATGTTTTTATTGTGTGCTAATTAAAAATGTCAAAAGTGGTTGTTTTAACAAAAACTAGGTGTAATTTAGCCATTATACATTTTTTATCAAAAAAAAAAAATAGCAGAACGATATCATTAGAAACTAGTTGGTATCAAAATCACTAAATAAATAATCTGTTTGCCGTTACAGCAAAAAAACGCCTAACGTCACTAAGAGCCATGCTTTTACATTTTTTCCGTAGTTAATTAACACTTTTAGGATGTTCACTGTCAATATGTGGTAGATAAGCATTATAGTAAGAAAAACACAATATTCTTTGTACTTATTTTCACTTTTATTTACCAAGATCAAGATTATCATTTTTATTTCAATTTGTTTTGTATAAGTAATACTGTTAAATTATGTTTATCATAATTTGATAATGCTCGCCATGAGCGAAACCGGTCCTGATCTTGGTAAATAAAAGTGGAAATAAGTACTATTGAAAATTGTGTTATTCTCAATATAAGCTAATTAACAAATCAAAAATTGAATCTTTCTTTTTGACGATAAATTTTTTGTACAATAAATGAAAAATTAAAAGAGTATTTCGAGACTTTGCATCAGCTTGATTATAAGAAGCGTAAAATATTTTTTAAGTTTTATTTTTAAACATTCATGAATTTTCATAGCAATGACAATGTAGTTGTTTATGTTGACCTTTTCTTCGGCGCTCAGTGCTTGGCAGCTTCCTTATATACTAATGTCGTCCTTCGACACCATATGGAAACAGCAGTGTCCGACTCCTGGACACAATATGTTCCCATAGTCTCTACGCCCGCCATATAATACGTTTGGCTATATTGTAGCATCCATTCACATACGCTTGCATTGTTTACAAGGTCATTGGCAATCGGTCAATAAGCTGTCATCGCTTACACACCCACCCCCAATTCACCACTACATTGATACGTTTAGTATTGAGAGGTACCCTACATACTTCGACAACCAATCAAAAACATTATTTGTAAAACTTTAAGTTCACGCGAGTGGTGAAAAAAACAAAAAAAATGTTAAAATTACATTCGAAAAAGATATGAAAGATTTTTTAAAAAAAATATATAACTTTATGCGGCTATAGCTTCAGTTAGTAATAGCAATTATTCCAGTTATTATTTTGGTACGGCCACTTATAAAATGTTATTTTTTCTCCAGTTTATACTAGATAAATAAAATATTTGACGCTTTGGAAAATTTTATTGCCCCAAACATTATTTATTTATTGCTTTTTGTTTATTGCTTAAAAATCAAAAGTACAGTACATTACAGCTGACGCCAAATTGCCAGGCACTTGACAAATATAATTAAAATAAAAAATAATACATAATACAAAAAAAACGAAAAATCAACAAACAAAACAAAAAAATAAAAAAGTAAAACCTAGCAAACAGTTCACAAATACTGTTACTAAAAATGTCCACTTCTCTAGACAATGAGTTGATTAGTTGAACTGGCGACTCATACGTCCTACGCGTTTTCAGAAACAATTTTTTTGGCTATTTTTTCGCTCACGTAAGAATAAATTAGGAGAAAAATTTCAGGATTATTAACTCGGCCCCGATGAAGATGAGAAAAATGCTTTATACTTGAAAGCGATCAAATATATTACAAATTGAAATAACTTCTAGTTTTCACAGTTTTCATTCCACTCATTTGTTTTTCTAAATGATACTGCTTAGTCAATCGGATTAGATTTTATTTATTTGATCATGTATGAATATAGTTAACATTTGATTGCATTAATATTGTCTTTCAAGTCAACTTGAGATCGTTAAATGTATAATAAGTTTAGTTTATACAGTATTGTTGAAACACGAGATACTCACATATTTTGAAATATTGAATTAAATAAAAGACATTGTTGGCCTCGAAATATCACGATAATCATGTTTGATGTAACTAAAATCACTAACAACTCATATTATAAATATTAATTGTCCAAGAATGAAATCTACTGCGAGCTTGAAATTTTAGTTCTTTTCTTTTCGACTTATTACCTTTTATAACGAGGTCATACCATAATAATTTATCAATTTAATTGGGATTGAATAATAAAAAGTAATTTAAATTCTTAATATAAATTAAATTGGACAACGGGAAACGATTTGAATAAATACGGCATTTCAATATACCTGTGAGTCACCAATATGTTATTGAGTATAATAAAAAAGTTACGCTTACCGAAACAAAAGCTCACGTTAACACACAAGCACATCGGAGCTTTGCGTGGGGTATCTTTTTTCCTCATACATTAATATTTATTATACACCCCATTCTCTGATACTTCCATAAAATAATATTGACTTTCGTTTTCCATGTAACCTAAGTCATATAGCGTTAAAGAATCATATTAACTCTTTATTCCAGCTCTGTTGTCGAATGGTAAACGCTCCCGAGCTTTTTTTATTTTCCTGTTGCGGGAAAACATGTATGAATCCAAGATTAAATGATTCTTTCGTCCATTTAATTTTTAATCGCCTAATTTTAACCAAAAAATCACTGTATGTGATGTATTCATTGTTATTTACTCATTGCCAAGCCGATATGCAACTATCTTATCAGTTTTATTGAACGAATATTAAAAAGTGAATTAAAAAATAGTTTTGGTTGTATATCAGTTTATTCAACAATATAGACTATTTTTATTAATTAGAATTCATTTTTATTTTAAAAAACTAGCAACCGACGATGTCCATGTATTAGATAATAATTCACTGTTTTTTACTTCTTAGAATTAATAATTTGTTTTTGGAACTTTTTAATATGTGATTGATATTTAGCCCAATCAATGGGTTCACTTTAAAGCGTTTATTAAATTTATTCTTTACTTGAATCATAGTTTTTTTTAATAAATTGATTTTTGTGATAACTACAACTTTCTTCCAACTATCCAACCCTAAAAACTGGGCGCACCAAAAGCGATTAGTTTACGATTTCTTATTTTTTATAAAAATCAATTTATTCTTACTCTTTTCGAAATAGAGAGTTTGAGCAAATGAAGCTACAAGCAATTCTAAAAAAAAATATGTTAAAATACACAAAAACGTTACCACCATAGTCGATTAGGACGATGTTTTATATATTAGTCGGAAGTTTGACTTTATCGTTTAGCAAAAAAAGATTCAAAACATCATAAAGTTTTGTAAATTGATTGCATTGAAATTCTATTAGATCAACTTAATAAATGCTGACCTCGCAGGGCTCTCGCGATTTCGTATAATGGAAAAAATGTAAAAAATGAGCTAAAATTGAACATCGAAAAAATCTGCATTACCGACTGTACGTGTACCCGAGACCTAATGGGACTCCCGGGAAACAACTCCATTTTCATGATTATGTATTAATACTCAAAATAATATGGAATTTTTATCTTCAAAAAATACGAATAGCTTTCCTGGAAAGCCCGTTTATGTGATTTGCGAAAATCATTGAAGTAACCATGAACTCACCGATTCTTCGAAATTGGTTTATTTAATTTTTTTGTTTATTAATCAGAAAAAGTATTCTGAACCAATGATCGACGTTTTTTATTTCTTACTTCTCTCACGTTTTAAAATTATATTTTTTTGTTATGGTCTATTTTAATTGTTATTTTAATGAGCTATAATTATATGATAAAAATTATTATGCAAGGCTATATATTCCAAATTCATTGTAAAATAAAATTTAGTTATTGCAAGAATTTTGTCTACTTTCTCACATTCTGCATATTATACTTTTTCAAAATTAGTATATAAATAACATATAATATTTACTTAGAAAAGAAAATATAAGATAAAATTTAAACGATTCTATCCAGCATTCATTTGATTATAAATAATTAAATCTGTTAAAAACATCAAAAGTTACTCTATAAATGAAAAAAAATTGTTGATATTAAATAAGTTAATCTTTTTAGAAAAGAATATTAGAAAGAAACTGGGAGAAATTAAAATTAAAATAAATAAAGTAAATACGTATCGGATTTGAGAGCTTTCTGTCAACAATTTGATTGGTACGTTTCTGTGATATGACATAGAAAAGTGTTTACTATATTAATTGTCTCTTTTTGCAACCCATATAAAAATATCTTATGATTTATTCTCTGACACTATTTTTCATAAGTAAGATAAAATAATTCTGATTGTATTCCGTAATATTATTAATTATAATAATCACAAAAAACGTCGTCATCGTATTTTCGAATAAAACAACATAGCAACTATAATTGTCATAATAAACATTTCCAACATAATTAATGCTAGTGTATATAAATATTTTTAATATTATTTGGAAATAGATACATTTTTTATAATTCTACAATTTTTATTCGGTTTCATGTCGAAGCCGGTTACGCGGTTCACTGTTGTTAAGTCATTTTTCGATTGAGTGACAAATAATAAAAAGAGTGTGCATTTTTATACGAACACATTTATGCACACTAGTCCATACACAAAGCATGTTCGAATGTTTGTTTTACTTTCACGTAACATTTTTTTTATAAAAAGAAATTCACGGTCACACAAATCAGTTGTGCTGTACATAGCCATTTTTAGGCCAAACAATAGAGCGGGAAAGTGTTTCAAATAATAATTGACTGCTATAATAATTAATAATTCATCGAACTCATTGATGTGGGATGGGCCAATAGTATTTACGATGTATTTTTTTTTTTAATAACCGACATTTATTTCAAATGTTTGATAGTAATATTTCAATTAATACCGAAGTATTTATTTATTACAATGCTAAAAGTGTCACTTTTTAGTGGAAATTAATTGACAATTGATTTTTTTAAACTTTGACTGATTTGACGAATCTGCTGTACATAAGTATACATATTATAAAAACAAGTTTGTGTTATTATCAAATGTTATTTTATAACTTGTTAGCAGGAAAAGTATTAGTATTTTAGAACAACTTGTGGAGTATGTACTTACTTTTCATGCTCATGGTCCAGGGATTGAATCTCCAATGGCATGTATTTTATAACATTATAATTTATATTTAGTCTTATATAATATGATAGTCTTTAACTATTCATATTAGTCTGATGTTCTACAAACGAATTTTACCCAAACAATTAAAAATTGACAGTTGTGATTCAAATTGTCAGATGTTGTAGTCAAAAAAAAGTTTAATTGTCGTACCTAAAAGGAATTCCGGGATTAAAAACTGATTTTTTTAATTGATTCAAAAATATTGATGTATTAAATGATATAAAATACTCAAGCTTTTATAAAATCAAGAAACTGAATAAGCAGTAGTCTAGTTGGTTAAAGCTTGCTCTGCCAACCAGATAGGTCTGGGTTCGATTTCCGGTAAGGTCAATGTCAAGTTTAGATTTTTCGAATTAAATTAAAGACCTAAGACGTGGGAGTCTTTAGTTTCAATTTACCTCGAGTTGATCTCAAGTGACTTGCAATAAATTCTCATCAAATTTTTCTTGTATGATATTTTATCTAAAAAATATTTGGCGCATTGACATTAGCTGTAATGCCATATATTTTAAAAATATGTATTGGATCAAAAATTTGTATAACTGTAACAATATAAATTGATCAAGCTTATTATGAAATATATATGAAATTAATCCAAGGTTTACTCACACTTACCTACTCAGACTTACAATTATATGTATATCACTCTAACTGTGATTGAATTGATTTCACTGTCAGATTAATTACAATTGTAGTTTCGCCAAGCGCGATAATAAGATGCAAAAGCTGAATTAAAATTCAAATTAATGCAATAAAAAGTTGAAGTGCCTATTGTTCCGATTACTGACGACTTGAGCTCCACCTGATGTGACAAAACTGCGAATCCATTGTCTTGGATGACAGTATTCTTGAAAAATTAATTGATTTAATCTATTTAATTTTAAAATGATAAATATATCTCAATTAAGTTTACTGATGAATAAAATAAAACTATTTTCAATAATACAATTTGGACAACCTGTGTTTGAACAAAATGTGTACTTAAATTTACTCTCTTGAATATTATAAGCTAAAACTTGTAATACAATTCTAAAACTATTTTGAAGTAATATTATATCTCAGGGTATTTTACATATAGTCAAGCGGACCAACATTTGTTACTGAAAACGACGAAAATTATAAATAGCTGTCTGCATTTTTTTTTATATTTTGTTTACAATTGAATAAATATTTAGTCATCAAAAATATTAAATTGATTAAGGAAAGAATGTAGTCAAAATTTCACTCCGAAAACTTCTTCTAATAGATGGATATATTTGTACTTTCAAAATTATAACCATTTATTATGGCCGTCGTATAATTTAGTCCTAATGAATTAATTGTGTACTATTTTATCTTTCTACCATTTTTCATGACATACATATATATTCTTCTTTATTATTAAATGTCTCGTATGAGTATATTTCATATTTTCAACATTATAAAACGTTCATTAGGCCGAAATGGGCGAGTATATTTCGAATGCGTCGGGTTCAAGTGTATTCAATATAAAATGAGGTGGATAAAATTCCACCCGTTTTTATCACCCCCCTTACCTCACACCACCGCTAGCGCGACTCTCTGTCTCTGTCTGTCATTATACGTGCTGTAAGTGAAAGAAAAAATGAACGCAGTAGTATTAGTGAAAGAGTTGTTTGCGCGTTTGCAAAATTACCAGCAAGTGATAAAGGTTTTTCGCTGTGTTTCGTTATTCATAAAAAAAATCATCATAAAAATGTATAATAAAACAAGTTGAAGTGTACTTCAATTATATGTCTTACAAAGAAAACGAAATAAAATGACAATGACGATATAAGACAAAAAACATCATATATTCAATAAAATTACATGTTTTGTACAGATTGACCCAAGTATTATAGATACCACTTCGTCTCAATTGCATTCTATAAAGAATGAAAACTTTATATATCTTTTAACTATATTTACATTATGTCTTCTTTATTAAAGTATTTTTGTATATTCTATATTATATCTGATATTACTCCAATCTTTAAATATATCAGCGTTTCTTATTTGTAGTATCATGAATTTAGAATAATGTTTTATAATGCTTTTAAATCGTATAATATAGGAGCTATTTTTGTTTGCTTATGTATGTATATACATAAAACAATAGGACAGTTTTATTTAAATTTAATTCAAGTTTCTCAAAATGATTTTTAAGTGGTTTTGATATTTTTAAAATTATATTCTTTTCGTACGCTGAACTGATAAAATTATATTCCTTTTAAAACATAAATAAAATCAAATATTATTCCTTCTTTTTTTAATAATATGTACTATGTGTTTTACTAAAACCACAGATTTAAAAAATTACAAGTTTTCAGGAGACACATAAATGTACTTTATTCTACCGCTATCGCTGTAGCTTTCTATCGTTTTAACCACTAGAATGGTTTTTTCTTCAATATCTTTGAAGAAGTTTATAAAAAGGAAGCCAAGCTGTTTCCATCTATGCCATTCTCTCCGTGCTAAATATAGCAAGTAACAATATTATTTTTTATCAACGTTTATTTATTATATAAGGTTAAATAAAACATGAAATATCGTTTTTTTGTATATATAAATTCTAATTCATTACATAAAAAAAGAAAAAAATGTCAAAAGTTAAGATGCGTGCATCTAGAAAATTAACGACGATAAGCAATATCAAGACACCTATTTCGTTTACATAATAATGGTAATTTGTAAATACAACTTTTTTTTTCATATTTTGGACATGACATATTCCAGGATAAACATTCGCACACAATTCTAAAGTCGATAAAATAAAACCGCGCGGTGGACTCAAAGGCTTGGCCAAATTTGAATGCGCACACACTCTCACAGCCACACACCCCAAAAACACAGTGGGAAAACTTTACAAAATCTGCCCGCCGGTCGGGTGAAAAGTTTCAAAAAATCCGAGCGAAACTTTGACGGATCAATTTTGAGTGTAACGCAATAAGTTACGCGGATCGAACGAGAAAACTTTGATACAAAACATGGGACGAAATTTTTGTAACCGTCCGTGTAGCGCGCGCATACTTAAAAGCTCTCGACGCAAAGGGGCGGAGTTTTTGGCTGAAATTTTGCGCCCGGCCAATGTGAGAAAGGGTTGCATTAAAAAGTGGCCTCACTCGCCCCACTTCCCCCTTCGCCAGCAGTGTGTACTTCCCCTAAACTCACTCCACTTATTTCCCAGCCTACCGCTTCTTGTAGCGTGTAAAGAGGACGTTCGTTATTCGGTACGATCTCGCTTTGTAATGTGGTCGAATGTCTGGTTAAAACCAAATTTTGCTGATTTTTGTCTTGACAGAGATTCACTTCTCACCCATCTGAGCGTTTAGTGGTTTTCTGCCTAGTAAAAAAAATAGTCCAGAATTATTGCACATAAAATGTGTAACTAAATTGCGTGGAAAAATACTGCAACATCATTCATTTATCGTAGATATTAATTTGTATTGAAATGTAAAATGTTCTTTAGGTTATTCAATTTTATAACCTGATAATTAAAAGAGTAAACTATCAATATCAAGTCTTTCACATAATCGCTGTAGCGACTATTTTGAATATTTTATTTCTTATAATCCACCAATAAATAACCATTTACATCAACTTAAAGTTAAGTTATGTTCATAACAATTTATGTTATGTTGATACAAAGGCAATATTGATTGTGTATCTAAGCCAATTTTAGTAATATGAAAATGCGTAATACAATTTGTATTCTAGAAATTTGTTCGCAGTACAAGCCAAGCTTACAAATCTCACTTATCAAGATATTTTATACAATAAACAACACGCTTCAGTCGAATATACAAAACAAAAGAGAGACAAAAGATCCTCCTGACGGGTGGTTGTAAATTATTTCCCACCCTTATAATCTCCTCTTTGGCATAGGTTTGCACTACGCTTGCTCTACATACTCTTCTTCAATTGGTCAAAATATGAAAACTTTTTTACAAAACGTTAAGTCTATTTTTTTAAATTTCATTAGCCACTTGATAAAGGCTGGAAGCAAATGAAAAAAAAGTAATGAACGATGCCCTTAAAATTAGTTTATCCACTTCGTTGGCTACAAAGAAAATTATGAGAACGCCAACAAGAGCGCTATCACATTTAAAATTTAAAGTACTCAAGTAATCTTTCATATTAATAGTATGGATTATTTAATTTTGTATACGTCCGAAATATGACTATTATAATATAAAAAAATGAATCTACAGCTTTCACCATGTCTGTTCTCATTTTTGAGAATCTTAATATGATTGTGTAGAAGAAAAATACATTAAACATTATTTATATGAGTAATTTTTACATTAGGAAATTGACAAATATTTAATATTTTTCTTCATGTCGACACGGATTCGAAAAAAATGCCAATTAATGCGCTTATCGAAAAACAGCCGATATTCACGTTCATCAAACTCCGCTTAATATACTGGCGGGTATTTAAAAATGTTCTATATTTAAATATTATATTATGGTATATGAATTTATGAACACATCTCTCAAATGTGTTGTAATACTGCAAGTATGCATCTAGTAATAAGTATTTACATATACTTACACGTAAGTTACACGGTTTCCAAATATTAATTCTAAGCTCTCCTGATCAATTCTAAGTTAACTGCTAACTTAAGTTTATTGTTCTGTCAAAACAATGATTCAAATAAATTTATAGTTCACCTCACTAACAGACGAAAGAAGTGAAAAAAGGCAGACAACAAGAGTGAATAGTTTCATTACATAGCTTTTACAAAAACAATTTTTACATTATGAATAATGGCAAATTATTTTATTTACCATTATTCTTTATATTACAAGCGACATTGATTCCACATCATAGTGAGCTTTTAGAAAAAAATACTGGAACATTCACGAAATGTTCAACATCATTCATTACTTCTGTCATATTTTAGCGGCACCCTGTTGATGTCAATAGAAAAAGAAAATCACCCCGAGCGTTAGATTTTCTTTTAACGGCGGTCGTTAAAAACAACTCATTAATTCTTCTTTCACAGCCGCACTTTGTTAGGCCGGAAAATGAGAAAAATTCTGCCACCCCCTGTCGTTCCTCTCCTCGTTGCTGTTGCTTCGACGCTGCCTCCAGCTTTTTATGCTTATTTATTCCGTTCGTTCTAGGATTACTCCCAGGGATGTAAGTAACATATAAAAAACATCTTCAAAATAAACTCTAAGCAAAATACATGCAATATTTATATAGCCTTTAAAGCATAGAAAACTATTAAAATAATAAACAAAAATTTATTGATATTTTCACTAGAAGCTTTTGTCTTGAATGGTTTGAAATAAAAAGGAGCGTTTTTTTTTTCTTTATTATTCACTTAATTGTGTAGTTCTTTTCAATGTATAAAAGTTTATTAAAAAGAAAAACACTTTTGAGAAACAAAAATCTTTGTATATTATCTGAAAAATAGAACTATTGTTTGAAAAGTCTCAAATTGTTTTATGTTATAGTTTACCTTTTGTTATGCACAGCGGTAGGCTGCCAATATCTTAACAAGGGGCTCGGTAAATCTTTTCCATTTTTGCTCCCAATGAGGAGCATATGACCTCCTAATGAAAGTATCTCAAAAAAAGGTTTTTTTCCTACTAGAACAGTTTATTACTTAGTCGCTCAACCTCTCTTTTCCAAAGAGAGTAGTAGGGATATAATGATAAGACTAAGACAGGACTAGTGATTATCTCGAACCCATGAGGTCCGGCACGGAAGCCCACAAAGCTGAATGAAAAAATGAAGGGGCTACTCATACTAAGTCTTGTTTCATAATAAAATTTAACCATCTACAGAAATTGCAGTTAGGTGCTGATTTGATCTAAAACGAATGATTTTCTTATCTTAACAAGGGGCTCGCTGTCCGCGCTGAAATTTAACAAGGGGCTCGCGCAAGCCCCCCCGAGCCCCCTCCAGCCCACCCCTGGTTATGCAAAGTATTACATTGATTACTTTATTGACTACCGTCAAGTTTCTTACTCAATTTAATTACAGTACATATTAATTCTTTTTTTAAAAAGCTTTAAGAAAATGCATTTTTCTTTTCACTTACTAGTTATTAATGTGGGCATCCCTAGTATGAGGTGATTATATCTGTAAAAAGAGAGGGTTGGCGAGTGTGGAACAGATCGAGAGTGATTGATCACGCGCAAAACGTTTAGCCAGACACCATTTTTTTACACTTTATTCTTTTTATGGAATATATGTATAATAAATATTAAATTTTGCATTCTGTCGAAATATTATTTTAAACTAATGTTTTACTTTCTTCCATTCATCGTAGTTTGAGATGAAAAGAAGTCCGAATTTAAAACGTTGTTTAATTATTAGACCTAAACTAAAATATGTATTTTTAGTCAAGTAATCATTTAAGCACTCAAGATTTGAAATATAAGAAATAGGCCATGGGTATCGAATGTTCAAAAAAAGTGATTTCAATAGAACGTAGCAAGTATTTCAATCACCTTTCTCTTCAGAGCAGGTATGAACATAAAAATTGGTTTGAAAAAGAGATGTCTTACGTTAAAAAATGTTCTTTTGATAGTAGGGGAAAATTCAGAATGTTCAAGGTTTTAAAAAGTTTGGTGGCACCAAATAAAACGCACATGGCCATAAATTATTAACTTTTAAAACATTATTTTTAATTTTTAATTTTTAAATAAAATAAATTATTAACACAATTGTTACACACATACCGTTAATTCCATATTTGTCTAGTAGTCTCGTTTTTTTATTGAATACATATTTTTACGACTCTTTACAAAGTCTGGACAAGGAAATCATTTTACACGTTGTTATAAAAAAAAATCGTTGCACATTGATGCTATAGTTTATTGGTAGGCTTTAATGCACCATAGACACCCAGGCAGCTAGCCGGGGTGGCATCATGATAAATTTTGTTTACTAATCGTTTCGAAACTGAGCCAAAAGCCTAACAGATATTAATTGCCTTTTTTTAGCCCTCATCCCCATCGTCTGTTCACAGGTTGCGATAAGTAGGTACATAACAGTGGCGTAAGAAACAAGACAACATAGACCGTTTCAGTATTGCTTTATGGTTTTTAGCTTAGTTTCATTCATCATTATTTTTAAAAACACTATGAACTATTCATTCCAGCTTCATATTTACACAGATGTTTATATATATATAAACAGGGGTGGGCTGGAGGAGGCTCAAAGAGGCTCGCGCGAGCCCTTTGCTAAATTTTACTAAGGCCGGCGATTTCCTTGTTAACTTATGAGAAAACAATATTCTCAGGTCAAATTAGGATTTAACTGCAACACCTAATTGATATATTATCTACGACAGCTTCAGTATACACAGTAGTAAATTTTTAGCTATTTACATTGATAAGTTTACAGTAAATTGCATATTGATATATAAGTATGTTAAGTAACAATCGATCGCTTATTTAAGTATTGCATATAATTACAGAGGAGTGACAATAAAATTCCCTCCTTCCTCAGACTATTGAGAATTGCTTCGAGATTGAGCTAGCCCCTTGTTAACGTTTTGGCCTCCCACCGCTGTAGATAAATAAATACTGAGATCTATCATTAAGTACGCCCTCGACAAAATATAGATAATGTTGCATTATAAATATGATTATCTTTGATTGAAAAAGGTTGTCCACAAATGATCTTTTTAGAAAATATAAAGTTATAATGAATTTATATTTAAAATGTATGTAGATATCAACTGATAATGCTCGCGATGAGCGAAACTGGTCCTGATCAAAGAAATTTTATGTGGAAAAAGTACTAAAAAATCTTTTATTATTTTTATTATTTGTTTTTTTTTATCAAGATGAAAACATTCTTCATCAACCTGTTATATATCATATAATATAATACTATCTGTATGAGTACGTAACATAGCATGTTGTTGTCAATTCCAGTAATTGAAATACATCACATTTAAATTTGATAAATCATAATATACTCAAAAGTATGTCATCACCATAAGTATAACTTTTGTTTCATTTAGTAAACAAGGGCTTAGATGGAAACAACGTAATAATTACACAAAAAACGTTTAGCAGTCCATTTGACAACTACGGTTCTAGTAATTTCAGAGTCCGTTGATCGTTTTACAAATTTGAATATTTAAAATTCCCTTTTTTGTAATGTGCTCACCTAACATAGGGCACGCACACATAATGTCCAGGGTGGAGTGTGAAAACCAGTTTTCAATTAAGTCAGAATATATTTTACTTACCGTAATAATAAAACACATCAATTTCTTAAAGTTGATAATTCTCCATTCACCTGTATTATATTCTAAATGTATAGCAGGCATGTTTTAATCACAACCCAGCTATATTGAGCGTAAATATTTATTTAACTTACTCACTGAAATTCATTGTTATTTAAACCTCGGAAAAGATTATTTTGATGATACAACCAATACAGAATAAATTTCTTTTTTGATAACGTTGTGGTGACAGCATAAAACACAAAACAAAAACAAATCATAACTGTAACAAATTCTTTTTTTAGAAGGGTTGAATATAAAAACGAGCGATTCATTCTTTTTTTCGTAAGAAACAAAAACAAATTAAAACTTTCAAATTACCTTATTAATCCATATTTTATTATTTTTGAATGAAATTAAAACTTTAATGATATTACAAATAAATCAATCGTTTATTATTAATTCAAGTTCATCGTACGGATATGTCATATAACCATATATTCATAATAGAATAAAATGAAAAAAAGCCGTATTTTATTTAATTTTTCTGATATGCAAAATCTTTTTGTGTTTTTTGGTTCATTTCAAAAATAAGATTTAATTATACAACTAATATTCTGTTGAGACGTGATGAAATCGCAATAGCTACATTTTCTCAAAATGCTATTTAAAAACTTAAGGTAGAGCATTTTAATTTTTGGTGAATATCAAATGACAATCAATTCGAACTACACCCTTTATAAGTCATCTACTGACAGTGTGTAGGCACAGTGAAGGTTTTTTTGACGAGCTGGTATGATAATTTTGTTCAAATAGCGCGGCCATTTTAGGAAAAACGAACGTTAAAAATACAAGAGAGAGAGCCGTGTGAGGAAAATGCGAAAGGATTGAAGTGAAGTTATCGCCGAGTGTCGGATGAAAAAGCGGGTGGATGATGGATGTGCGCCTTGCCAACAGAGTCGGAACGTAAAATTCAGAATATAAATTTGAGAAACATATACAAAAATAGCGGATAATTTCGGATAGCATCATCGCCAATAAGCTCATGTTTTAAATCTAGATAAAAATATACTTTTCAAATTCAACTGATCATTATCGTTTGACTTATATATATTTTTTTTTATACGCTTTGGTATTCTATGGAAAGCCAGCTGCATGATCGCGTAGTCAACATCATTGGCTTTGGTTACGGAGGTCGCGGAGTTAAATCCCAGTACGAACAGTTTTTATAAATTGATTTTCAATTGGTTTAAAAAATTCTACTCAAAAGCATGGATGTATGCAATATCTTGAATTGCCTCCCACACATCCATTACAAAAAACAAGTGATGAGAGAGCGTCTAGCTAATCACTATACTATCCTTCTATCCCTATTATCTTTGAAATATATTGGTAAGCCAACTGAATAACAAGCGGTCTTGTAGAAACATAAACTCCATTAGAATTCCGTCTTCTTCACATTGTGATTGGCCATGGTAAATCCTTAGAGTAGCTAATGAATGCAAGATACATATTATGGTATTTTTAAACTGGTAGATTAATCTCTGCAATCGATATAACGACATCTTTTCTACCCGTTATCTTTTGAAACACACCACGAGAACGTTGGGAAATTCACTTCCAATAAATATAGACATTCACTTTTTTTCTCATTTTTTTCCCTAGCTTGTAACGATTTTTTGTAAATACTGATATTTCTCACAATATTATAAAATCTTTCTTTTTTTTCATTCGATTTAATCAAATATTTTCTTTTTTCGAATAAAGAAAATTACATTTTAAATTTGTTTTCAGTCTATGTCGGTGGTAATTAATTATTCACTTTTTGAAAGGTGTAAAATGAATTTTAAATTATTTTTGTTGTCGTAAATTGATTTGATACTGTTTTGTTAACGAAATATGTTGACTTTATAATATCAAATAAATAAACCATAGATACTATTAATTTACATCAGAAGTATTATATTGCCACAAGTATTTATTGATTGATATTTGATTTACTTGGAAAGATTCCATTTGATTATACTTTCTATTTTTAAGATTCCAAGTAGATTTCATGTTTTTTACGTTGATTTTGATTTTCTTACTTTAAATATGATATAATTAATATTAAAAACATATACAAGTACTGTGGAGTGTACATAATTTGAATGATTCAAATTTAATATACAAGTCAGGTGGTATACGGTTTAAAATGAATCTATTATTTTTGTAAGCTACAAATTCCATTTTTTATTATTGTGAATGAAGAAATAAATTTGTAATCCTGTAACCAATTCGTTTCTGTTTCGAGAGATTTTCAAGTTAAATGGTGCGCGCATAACCCGAACGTGACTGGGCAGATTTTCTCCTCAAATTAACGAGAAATGTTCCAGATTATTTTGCGAGTAGCTACAGACTTTTTCCAGTTCAGCAATTACTTCTACGTAATATATATCTATAAGGCATCCAACAGAATTCCAGGCCTCGTTTGCTGACTCGTATATAAGTGTCTTGTTGGTATTTTTGCATATGGAAGCTTAACGAATGTTAATTTTGTTAGATCGTGCCTACTGAATGCGTAAAGAGTTTGTATGTATTTACAGATATTAGGAATTCCTCTTTAGTATAAACGCTACGTGTTCTTTTCCATCGAAATAAATTTGATTAACTTTAACGGAATTTTGATCCATTGTATATTTTAAACAAGAAACGGGAGAGTCTACATCAATGACTCAGTATCATAGAATATCAGATTCAAATTTCTTGCTTGAAAAAATGTATACATATTTTAATTAAGATCCACGCTTTGCTTTTCTGACTTGCTGCTAAAATAAAACACAAATAAGTTAAATTTCTAGTACTTACTTTTTTACTTAAAAAAAAGATATGTGTTGAACGAAAACATAGCTTTTTTTCTCCGCGTCTTTTTTGTATCTAATTGATAGTGTATTCATAGTATAAAAGTGCTTTAAACGTATGGTGAAGTGAGATATAATTCTTATCCATTGCTGCTTGAAAATAAAATGTGTTCGATTTTGGTATTAACTTAATTAAAATTCCCAAGTGAGCTCTGCTAAATTAACAATTAACTTGATTCACTATAAAAGCAAAAAAGGACTATTTTTACTAAGCAAGTTTTCTGCACGGAGCTTGTAATAAAAATAAATTCAAATAACAGTTTTACATGTCATCATTGACAATGGCGGATTACTTTACTTACAAGACAATGAGGCATGCGCTTCCGGCCCAAAAATGACATATTATACAACGTATATACTTTTTATTAAAATTTTAAAATATTTTTACTATTGTAAATGGATTTTTCTGTCGTTTTTATGTTATCTAAAAAACAGGGTCTCCAAATTTAATTGGGCCGGAGGCTTCCGTTCCGCCACGATTATTTGATTATCAAATTATCAAAAACCATTTATTATCAAAATCATTAATTATTACCATTGATTATCAAAAACTCGACTTATACAAAAAATCTATTAAATATACTGAATGCGATATGTTATGATAACTTAATTTAAATCCTAATAGCTAGCCGCAAATAATCAGTAATTGGATTACCGTTTAAAGCAATTTTTCGCTAAACACCTAAATTTAACATAATCTAACGCATATTAAACGCTAAAAGCCATCGATTTAGGGCTATTAAATCGTGACACTTGTACCTATTTGTATTGGCGTTTACAATGTCTATAGAATACTATATCACCCTCATTACACGGATGCTGTCAGTAGCGTGGTTGTCGCAAACGGAAATTAGTACAATACCGGTGTCTTTTGGGTCAAATCTTATTGAATTATTTTCAGATATATCAAAAACAAAATTAGATTTTTCAACTCTTTTCCTGTTTCGCATTATATTATCAACACCTGAAATGTCGTTTTGTTATTATATTATTTATAATATATGCACATAATTTCTGACACTTTAAATTTTAGGCTGAATCCAAGTCCTTTACTTATTCTTTTTAATTACTTTGTTTAAGTGTGTGACTGTTACCATTTATCATATAATCGTATACCGCTTGCTACCATATTTGTAGATACAGATATATGACGGTAGTCATAATTAATTGATACGATTTGTCGCAACTGTTGAAGATATTGCAACTTTGTAGATGCGTTAGGATTCAGCAGGATTTTAAACAACTGTACAGTCCTGGATAAATAACACCTGGTCACAAAACGTCTAAAATAAGATTAAGTAGCGCCGAGGTACAATGAGGCCCTAATCAAATTTGTAATATTTGCATTGCATTTATTGAGGTATATCATTCATTGATGATTACAATAAATTTCAACTAGATATTGTTGGTGTTTAGCGAATGGCTTAAATAAGAAACAAATCGCAGTGTGAGTGCACCCTTCTGTAAACTCAAAGGTTAAAGCAATCTATACATATCGACTGTGGAAAGGAAAAAGGACTTAACCCACAGTTTTTTCAAAACAGCTTTTTTTCGATAATCACAATGTGTCAAACTTGATACACGTTATATCAAAAGGATGCAAGCTGCAAATGCCGAATTAGTATCTTAATTTAGCTATTAAGTTTGAAAAAGATGACCTTGTAAAAAATTAAAACCAAGAAAAAAGACTAAAATAAAGATTTTTCCTAGACAATTTCTTTAATTAATATTAGATTATGTCAATTAAACAGCCGCCTGTGTAGTCGAATGGTCAAAGTAGTAGGCTTCGGTTACGAAGGGCACGGGTTCATATCCCGACAGTTTAATAAATTGATTTTTCGATCGATTTATGAATTTCTGTTTGTAGGCATGGATGTATGTGATGTCTTCAATTCCTCACACCCACCCATCCTATCATATGAACGGGCAAATTGTCCTTTTTCCTTTCCACAGTCGATATAATAATTTATTTTTAACCCAGATTGATTCATTTACACCGCAACTGTGTTAAATGCATATTTTCGTAGATGCTTTGGTGCTACGTGCTACGCTACTGCCGTTCGGTCTATATTGCATGCATGCACCTGTTGTTACCTGTGTTGTAATAATATGATTAGGTTTGCATCATCACACAAGGCAGCCGACCACGTGTTGTGGCGGTGGTATGTATTTTGACCATATTGCAATATGACATCACAACAGTCATCGCTCTACCATCAAACAGAACGAGAATATTTGGTTGCATGGCCAGTTATAACTTTAATAAATATAAAACCATTTTCATACTTATTTTATATTACTTCTTAAATATCAATCATCTTTTTGAAATTAAATTTATTATAATTATCTATCATTATGCCTTAGTTTAAATCAGCGGTGGGTTGCCAATTCGTTAACAAGGGGCTCGCTTAAGATCAAAGCAATTTATCACTCATATGTAATTACTTAAATAAGCAAACGATTGTTACTTTATACACGTATAGTATGCAATAATGTGCAGTTTACTATAAACTAATCAATGTAAATGGCTAAAAATGTACTACTGTGTATACTGAAAGCTCCCATAGATAATATATATATATATATATATATAAGTCAGAAATTGGAGTTATGTATTAATTAGATCTGAGAATATTGTTTTCTATTAATTTAACAAGAAGCTTGCCAGCCGTGGTTAAATCTAACAAAGGGCTCGCGCGAGCCCCTCCGAGCTCACCTTTGGTTTAAAGATAGAATAAATAAAAATGTGTAGTTCACTAAACAATCCACGAAAGAAAGCTTGTATTGCTTTATACTTAAATATGCAAAATGGGCAGTAAAAAGTAAAAAAAATAGCGTACTCTTAATCTAATTTATTACTAAATGCGTTTTGACTTTCTTACGAATATATTAATGAACTTAAATGTTCTGTAACAGAATATCAATGGCATGACCATCTTATTGTATTCATTTAAAAAAAATCTTTTTACGCTCTAAAATTTTACTTATATTCTATAATTCAATATTAATCATTAATTTTAGTTTTTCAGATTGTAAGTAATCATTTCTTCGTTTATTTGACATTTGCTCATGTTGCTTATCATTAAGTGTAGTTACATGTGTACATGTGTTTACAAAGATATCAATGACATATTCAGTTGTATGCCACATATGTGACAAGTAACTAATACAACTTCATTCGCTTTCACTTTCAATTGAAACTGTATATACTCCACCAACTCTCAAAGTATGAGCCGTAGAAAAATGATTACCTAAAATTGCCCCGTATACAATCAATCCTAAAAATATAATGCATGATAAACTCAGCACAATGTACTCTCATAATCGTGTGCCTATGTATTTAATTACAGTTTTGTGTCAACATCATATAATATATTAGTAAGCAATGATCTTATTTGATAATAAGTGTGTGTAACAAACTATCACCATAACAAATGTATTTTTATCATTATTATGTTTATGTAAATATATCGTCTCTGTTTCGTCAAAAATCGTTGAATCAAAAATTTGTAATTGGATGCTGAAATGAGTTTCCAATATTTTTTAAAAATATCTTATTATTTTACGTTTTATTAGATTCATTTGAATTTACTATCCACCAGTTAATAAACATATTTGAATAATGTTTATTCGTAAAAAAAACAGCAATTTCTGACATAACACTTTTGTCAGAACGACGACGATATATTCTTTATAATTTATTATATTTTTTTTGTTACGCCATTTTTGCTGATTAACAAATTTAAAAGAGTGTATTTTTGTCTCTTATTTTAATAAATAAATCAGATTAAAAAAACACATGTAGTTTTCTTCATTTATGACCCTTTTATTTTACCAAAAAACATGGAAGTAATTAGTCTATAACAAAACAGCTGTCAATAGAGCTATTTTGAAACGATTATTTTACCAACTTTCTTATTACCATGTAGTTTAAGGTGCGCATGGTGTATTTAATACTTTGAGCGGCGCTGATATTCTAACTAATATTCGGCACGTGTGACAATCTCAATGTAGTTACAGCAATATTGTATTGATAACTTGCTCTTGCCTCACCCTGTCACATATTGTTTCGTGTACGCTTAGGTTAGGGTGGGAACCCTCCAAATGACAGAGAAAGCTAAAGGTCATAAGGTCAATGTGATCTGAGACTTGATACTAAAAATTCATAATGTAGAATAAGGTTCAAAACAGCAAGGATTACTCAGCAATTTCATCATCTCGCCACTAATCAATACTTTTTTGCCTAGACAATTAGAAATTAAGCTATCATTATTTTTTTGCGTAATTATGTAGTCACTTATACTGTAATTTGTAAATTTCTTTCAATGTTAATTGTTGTTTACACCTTTTTATTTCAATTTATTTTTGTATAAATAGAACTGTTTATATTTCTCTGTTGAAAATGCTCGCAATGAGTGAAACCGGTCCTGACCTTTTAAATAAAGTAGAATAAAGTGCCTGCGAGTTACTCAGTTGCACAACCTTTATTTTTCCGAATAAAGAAGAGGGTATAAGTATAGAACTAGGACAGGGCTGGTGGACCATTTTTTTTAGAATCGCATGGATGAGAGGAAATTTCAGACATCACAGACATATATGTGTTCGATCAGAAGTATTACAAAATCAATTTATGCAAACTGTTTGTACTAAGATTCAAACTCGTGAGCACAATATATATTGCCAACGATGTTGACCACTGGACAATGGACCCAACATTTTACAGTAAATATATCTACACTCTTCATTCTGGATCGGATACTTTCATGACAAGTTAGTATATGATTACTCAAAAGTATTTCGTTATTTAATCTTTAATCTCTTTTCAACCCTCATGTAGCATAAAGGCAGTCAAAAGATAAACCAAAATTGTCAATCAAAAATATTGAAATGGTCAAACATCAAGTTTCATAGCGTAAACCTACTAGACATTTCAATGAGAAAGAAGGGTTAAAGACTGACCTCTTTCTGACCTCGCCACGTTCTATTTGACTCTTTTTTTCTCTAGACGTTTTATTTTTCTCTCCAACATCAAGTGAAATATTTTAAATCTACTAGACATTTTTGATAGGACCAGAAGGGGGAAAGTCTGACCTTCTCGTAACAGAATACTTGAAATCTTTTTTCTTTCATGTTATTTCATTTTGATTCTTTCAATGTTAATATTTTTCCTAAAATAGGATATACAAAGCTATGACTTGTTTATCGAGTTTAATACAACGCAAAAATAAATATATTTATAATTATCAATTCATATAACCGGCTTGAATGTTATAATTAGAATATAAGTAACTGGTTTCTCACTTTGGTCTTTCTTTATATAAATAAAATATAGTATATATTTGTTTTAAACATATTAAAATAGGTATTAAGTTAAAAAATAATTAAAAATGCTTTCGTAGACTATTCAATATTTTACTGCGAAGTAAAATCTCATTTTTAAGAAAGATATTAATTTGGCAAGTTAGGTTTTTTTACCGATTGCTAGAAAATTTATATAGTATTCATATTCTAAAAAAATAAATAATTTGAATTGTATTATACCACAACTATTTCTGATATTGCACTATATTTAAGTATTTAACAGTCGTAATTAAAAACCCAGTTTTAACACAGTTGACAAGACTATCTCTTCACAGAATCGCAGCACAACACAATAATACACCATTCTAGCAGAATTCAATTTACATCTGCGTATTCAATTTACGTCATCGGGAGACAAGCAACATGGCTATCCCATTTCCTTTGCAAGGAGGAAACTCACCTACAAGTGTACTAGGTAATACTTCCTTTTGTTGTTCATATAAATCAATTACTCATCGGCCAGGCCTGCCCTGCGCTATTCGATATAAACGATAGCCGGTGGGAGAAAAATTGTACAGGGTTTCATTTAAATTTTAAGTCACTCTTGAAAAGTTTACATGAACTGAATAATATAATTATAACAAGTTAAATAAACAATATTTAATATTTCAATCCAACATTTGAGAAAGTGATTAGTTCTATTAATATTTACAAAGCTTAAATAAATGTAAAATTTAGCTCAGGATATTATATAATACTTTCAAAAAACTCGTTTTAATTTTCATATCGCAGTCAAATTTTAGAATAAATATTGTACATACAGTAATTTTATTTTTATGATTAACAAATAACTAGACACAGTTTGCGAAATATGTATAAATAATCATTGAGTTGCACATTTCTGTATGGAAGATTGAAAAATATGTGAAAATAAACGTTTTCTTAGACACATTTAAGGATTCTCTGCATCGTAGTAATCAAACAATCAATTGTGTACCATTAAATTATTGCAGGTTAGTGAGCATTCACGAATTGTAAATATTAAAATAAAAAATACACAAAAATAGAAATAATATCTGCTGTTGTATTAATTAAGCAAACAATTTTTTTATTTTAATTTTTTTGCTTGTAAAAATTGATACGTTTTCAATTATTCTTTTTCAGAAAACTCATAGCCGTTGGATTGAAAAAAGTATTCTTCCTCGCTTTCCCCTAGAGCCGTTAGATGTTGCTGGTGACTTTTCATACTTAATTGTATTATAATATGATTGCAAATTGTAATATTTATTTGCAAGAGGTTATAAAAAAAATAATTAAAGTCAGTTTAGTGTCACTTATTCATATTATATATCATTATTAATAAATTCTTATTATATTCACATCTCGATAAATAAATATAAAAATAGTAAAAAAGAGTGTTGTTTTTTTTATAGGAATGTATTATTTTCACAGTAAATATTTATCAAATATTATTCCTGGTTTTTGTTTAAATTAATCAACTATCTATTAAAATGTTAATTGTTCTTTCAACCAGAAGTAGACACAAAGAGATTTTATTTAATTTATATGGCTTAAAAAAACATTGGCGTGTTAATGAAAGCAGCAGAGTATTAATTCTCCGATCAAATAAATCCTCCCAGTAAAATTATCTAACATTTTACAGAAAAGAGATATCGTGCTAACGTTATTTGTTTTTCTTTTGCAGTATGATTCGTGGGCAGCCTGTACGATTAAGCATATTTGACCGACTACATAAATTCATATCAACTTCGCACGATAGAACGGGATGAAAATCGGGAACAACGATAGAGCCTCCACGTAACAGAAGTGCAAGACATTTTTCCACAGTATGGAAAAAAACTTAATTCAATATGAACAAAATTATCAACAAGTTATTAATGTCTCATTAAGTCAAGCAGGTGCTGATAAAAAAACGATTTTATAGATTCATTATATTGTATTTTATTTTAAAAAATATTTACTGTTTTTTACAATTCAAAATAACAACAATTATTAAGTTTCACGTGTATAGATATATTATACGATCGATACATAACAAATTTTAAATGTAAAATAAACACTAGAACAGTGATTCCTGAGTTTCAACAATATTTATTTATATTTTCGTAGTTAACATATTTTAATTCTTGGGCTGGTGGACAAGTAACTAACGTCATTGGTTACAATTATTACGATGTTCATGGACTCAAATTCCAGTGCGGAAAGTTTTAAAAAGCTTATTTTTCAAATCGTTTTATGGACTTAAGTTTAAAGGCATGAATGTATGTGAAGCCTGAAATCTAAACCCACCCACACGATCTTTAAATCGTGGCGTATTGAGAATGATTAGCTAACCAATAGTTCTGTCATTTCTTTCTTTTACTTTCTTTTAAATTAAGCCACTAGTTAACACGCAGCTCTTTTCAAAAAATATTTATAAGATAAATTTCATTATAAATGTATATAGCTTAAAAATTTGAGTGGAGATTCTTAAGAAATCTTTATTTTTGTTGGTTGGCAACTGCTGTTTCATTACGTTGTAAAATGTTAGAGAGAAACCGACAGTATTGAAAAGTGGCAAAAAAGAAAAAGAGATGACAGAATTGTAGGAAATGTGGATGAGTATAAGTTGGGACATTTGAAGTGGGGTAGTGTGAGGGTGGCAAGGTGCCAACGGAAACCAATTAAAGTTGTTGATAATAAAGTCATTGTTAGCAGTCTCGCAATCGTCGCTCTGCCTCGCGCCATTTCATACAACATGCCCTGGACTGGGAATAGAATTTAAATGTATGGAAAAAAATATTTGAATAAATTAATAAGTTGGTAGCAGCCTTTAATGTCATTAATTTTATTAATTGGAAAAAGACAATACGTAATTGAACACAAAGGTGTTAACTATTTGTAAATTTATTTTGATTACAAATTAATTATTTCGATTGATTTAAATTTACACGTTTGTTTTAATTGTTCAACATAATTTATAATTAAACATTAATTATTGTCATCTAATATGTATAAATAAAAAAGATTAAATAATGGTAACGAAGGTTGGGGCATTCTAACCTAACGAAATTCAAATCAATAATTAGTGATTTTATATGACCTCATTTTTTTATTGAACAATTTAAAAAAATTATATTATATAATACTTAAGTACTACAGTAAAAAATCCAATTTCTATATAACATGAATGTAGCTTTTCAGAAATAATATTACAACCCGAAATCTTTCTTTACAGAATAAATGAGTGATTTTTTAACATTAATGTAATTAAGGAAATAGTTACATTTTATATCGAATTGATTGTTGTAATAACAAAATTTATTTGGGATAGGCTAACATGAGTATTAAATTCATTCATTTTTTCATTTACTTTATCTACAATATGTGTTGTTTTTTTCATCTATCAATTGAGACCAAATACAATATGTCACATCATGTTTTTATGTACTTTATATTCAATTTTCTTAATACAATTACATATTAAAAGTGTAAATAAATTGCTTTTGCAATTCAATTCTCAATAATCTTTAATCGTTAACCTGAATCAGTCGTCCCATTATTTTAATACCTATGGAATTGTACACAATTTTAAAACACTTTCAGTCGAATTTATAAAATATCTAAATTTCTTTAAAGATATGTTTTAATGACTACTATTTTCTAATATTCTCGACTCACATTATTTATCGATTCTTTTTATATTTACATGTGAATATTACTGCGATTGCTTTGCGAAATGTCGTGGATTTGCTTCTGTTCTCCCTAGATGGCTATAAACATGGCACTTTTTCTTCTCATTCTGACATTTAAATTTTTACATACATCTCTGATGAGCACGTATAGATAGGATTGTGAATGCATTTTTTCATACGTCGCAAAGTTATAGTCGAAGTTAGTTTATTTATCCCTAGAGAATTTATTCACAAACATTAAACGGCATTTTTAATGCTAAAGCAAATACATCGCAAGAATGACTTATTTTGCTTTCAAATGTATCACAATATATCATTCCATATAACAAAATGATTTAGACTTTTAAAGTGTTCACTGTCAATCCTAAATAGAAAGACAATGGATGAAAAACAAAGTATTAAATCCACATTACTTATTTAAGATTAGCACCGGTTTGCTAATTGAGAACATTATCAACTGATGAAATATAAAACGATAAAAATAAAGTAAAGCCTACAAGAAAGTGTGACAAACAATTAGTAAAATAAATATGAAATATTTTGTAAATAATACAACTTAGATTATAGTATAGTTTTATATTTCATCACTTGATAATACTTGCGATGAGCAAAACCACTAATGATTTATAATAAATTATTTTGTATTAATAATAAAAGTTATGTATTTTTAAGGAAATGCATATGATTTTTCTATGCAAAATATTATTTAAACTTCACATATATTTTATGCCTAAGGTATCGATGAATAACGATAATGAATTATTTTAACTTTATTTAAAAATTTCTATATTTGAATAGTTAAAAATGATCTTTTCGTAAATTTTGTCAACTCTAGCACCTTTAGTCGATAACGTAAGCTACAAATTTACTTCGGTGGCAAAATCTCGTTAATTAAAGCTAATATTAACGTCATGCCATAGTTAAATATAAATCTAAAAATACTTGGAGATTTTTTTATATCTACTTTCAGTATAATAAATGTAGATTCTGCCACTAAGCCCAAACTTTATGTCCAGGCAGATCCTTTTGCCCTGATGTGGGTTATGTAATAAATTGAAGGAGGACGTACCCACTTTTAAAAAATCTCCAACAACGGTATCCATTACTTCTCCACATAAATACACCAAACGTTCTCTCTTTTCTACTTTAAATGCTCTTACAGTTCTTTATTGCGCTAAAGTTAAGTAATATAACATACGTAATACAAAATTCTGTGTATAAACTATTTTTTTTAATTAAATATATTCTAATTAAAACTAAATTGTTCACTTATTTACTTATTTTTACTTATTTCTAAATATAAGTCATTATTCATTTACATAATGTTTATGAGTATGAATTGTATGATTTGAATTCAAATACCAAGGGGTTGCAGTTAGCCAGCCATACAATTCTTCCTTATTTTGACAAAAAAAATATTACGCACTTCAAATTTGATTGAAATCTAGTTTAAAAAAATCGAATGAATTACACTTGATAATAATAATAAGATGCTTAGATTTGATTGACTGTTTCTTTTAATTATCAGTGAGGAAAGTCTATCGAAACGGTGCTTGGTCTGAAGATGTTTTTTTAAATAGGAAAAACAATTTTTACACATCCATTGCGATAAAAATGTTTCCTAATTTTATTCAATATTGAGAAAAACCTGTTTAAGTATTATTTTAACGATGGTGTTGTGATTCTACTTAGTACTTCTAAAAGAAAGATAATTCGTCTAATAATCAGGAATATTTTCGACAAACACATTCAGCTTTATATTAAAATTAAAAAACTTTATTCACACTTTGAAATAATTTAAAAGAGGTAAAAATTTTAGAGCATATCTTGATCAGCGTCACAATAATATATTAGTAATAGTTATCTCATTTTAATATTTTACAGCAAATCTTTTGTGATATTTGTACATATAAATAGTGCTGAAAGCCGTTTGACGTACAACATTAAATAACAATCGACGCACATAGGCAAACATGTTTCGGGCATGATATTGCAAAACAGTTGAATACGTTTAACTGACGCACAGAATCCCGCCCACCCCAAAGATGGCGGTCGTCCCAAAAAACAAAACGAATTTTCGGCCTCCAGGCAAAAAAAAACCTTTTTCCAACCCGTCCGACCCTCTCGGGTGATTTACCTAAGCCTCAAATTGATAGTTGGACCCTTCTTATTTGTGGGTTCGGGATCATTAATAACATTAAGGATACCCATGTGAACGGGCGGGTAAAAATGGTCAGCAATATGTCTTACTCCAGAATGGCGGCTTTATACCACCCAGCTCTGGCTTAATGAATTCCACTCTAGCTTATAGCAATATACTTACATACGTACGAATTTATCTACATATATTCTACCCATGTCTGAATAGATAAAAAAATCCACTATAACATAATTGCATTTAATAAAAATAAATTATTTAGGATCATGCTAAAAATAATACAAAATTAATTTTAAAATATCATTTACTTGGTAGTACTAGTGTTTTAAAATAAAACTATCAAATGATTTAGTTCTAAGAAAATTAAAGGATTTAGTTAATTCCGGCTTTATCAGAAACGTGTTTAAACGAACTTTTGTTTTTTTTCTAATAATACACACACTAATTAGCGGTAGGCTGCCAATACATTAACAAGTAGTTAGTTAGTATAAAATCTTAGAGCTATTCACGATGTTCTGGAGAAGGGTCGGATTTCTTTATTATTCTCATACAATTATTCGCAACAATTATTTCACCAATCTAATGTTATTAAATATATACTAATTATGTAACAGTACACAAAATACCGTAAAATAAACTATATCAGTAGCTCTAAAGTGTACTTACCTACCTCAGCTTACAAGCGTGAAAAGTTTCAAGATTGACCCAGAACTTTTTTTTGCTTTCTTATATCTGTTTCAATAGATACACTTTGACCATCGTTACATAATAATAAATGTCAGAAATTCCAGTTCCGATAATATTTTATTTTCTTAATTTAACAATGGGCTCGCGCGATTTCCTCCAAGTCCTTTCCAGCCCACATTTGATACTAAGAAAATTTGTATATATATTATCTTACATTATTAGTTGATAACTTCAAAGGTTGAGTCAGAAAAAAAATATTTACATATTTATAAGTATATTAAAAATATTGTTTTGGGCATCGGAAATTTTTGCGAAACAAATCAAGTGCAAAAACTGTTATTTATGCGATGGCAATACTCGAATATCAAATTGATTTGAAATAATAACGTGACCTGTAACTTAATAAGTATTATTTCATCGTACCTTGTGTGATACTTTTTCTTCTAGGGAAACACTGACTATTCGTAGCTTTTTTGTAGTTAAATGTTAACGATCAAGCCACCCCTCTTCTGCTTAATGTTTCGGAATGATGGCGTTTCCGAAAAATTTGCAATTCAGCCCTGCAAATGGGATTTTCGAATAACAAAACATATTACTCTAATTCAGTTTTCCAATTTTTACGGAAATATTTCGTGTACATTCAACATTCATTCACTGTTTATATTGGCGCATAACTCCGTTTATATCTTTAACTTTTCCAATTTTAGTATTCATAATTTATATATATAATTATATGAAAAATGTTGTTCGTTTCATTTTATTCGATAAAATTTTTAGTTTTTTTTTTTAAATTCTGTTAATTACTCTTCAACTATGGCACGCTTGAAATTATTGCAGCTAAAGATTTCAATATTATGTATTCAGTAAAAAGTTTAAGCAAAGCAAAAAGGATAGTCAGTTATGATTGCAATTTCTAGCATGAAAATAAAAATCGTTTTTTAGATATTTCTTATAAAATGCCTTATTCAAAAATAAATCGTAATTGAGTAATTTGTATAAATAATTTATTGTTACTGTTTATTTATTAGAAAACATTTTCTTTATAATAGTAATATTAGTTGTATTATCAGATATTGCTTAAAACTCGTATATATTTTTAGCAATTCAGTTAACGGAAAAGTAAACTAATTAAATATGAAAATATAATCAAAATAAAAGTTAACTAGAACTTATTCGACGAATGCGTTTTCTAATCGTCTTTCGAAAAAGCTTGTATGGAATTCTCACTTTTTTTTCCTCATACAATTTTCTTTTCCTGCAACTTCTGCTCATTAAGGAGTTTCATGAAATCAGCAAAATTTTCAGCAGTTTGGTTTTTCACTAACTACCTTTCGTGTTGCCAGCTGCTTCTTTTATAGGCTATACAAAATTTTACTCTTCGTTTCCAGTACTACGTGATTACATTCCATTTACTCCGCTTCATAACGAATTTCTCCCTATTTAGCAATACTTTCGTTAATGATACTTGCAGAGGTTGCAAATCTTAGGTTTCTCGTGCAAAAAATAGTAATCGCGAAATAATAATAAATAATGATTTATTTTAATCACTTGCCATGTTAGCTTACTACCTTTTGTATTAGTAAATATATTTTTTTCCGATTTTAATCTGACCAAAAAATTCACATTCTTATTTAGAAATTCTGTTTTTGAGTAAAGGTATAAAAAAAACTACAGATTTCGCTAGAACCTCTTTTCGCAGTCACTAATTTGCTAAGACATTTTGATATTTTTTAAATCTTTCTACGTTATTACAAAATCAGTAAGGTATTGATTTGATCTGAAAATATTGTTTTCTCTTAATTTAACAAGGTGCTCTCTAGAGTCAGCAAATTTAATCATGGGCTTGCTCGAGCCCTTAAGAGCAGGGGTGGGCTGGAGGGGGCTTTGATGGGCTCACGCGAGCCCCTTGTTAATTTAAGAGAAAACAATATTCTCAGATAAAATAAGTATATAACTGCAATTTCTGTCTTATATACTATCAACGACAACTTCAATGTACACATTAGTACATTTTTTGTAATTTACATAGATAAGTTTACGGTAAATTGCATATTGTTAGATAATATAAGTGTATTAAGTATCAATCGATTGATTGTTTAAGTATTGCATATAATTGCATAGAAGTGATAAAAAAATTCTCTCCTTCCCCAGAACACCAAGAATTGCTTTGAGATTAAGCGAGCTCCTTGTTAACGTATTGACAGCCCACCGCTGCTTAAGAGCCCATTCAAGCCCACTTCTCATGTAAATTGCAATACGTGTTTTCATACAAATTGAATAACAGTTATCTTAATTAATATTTGATTTTAAATTTCATTTAGTGACCAATTTTCCTAAAAAAGTATTGCCGGTTCAATCTGAAATATTAACAAAATGTTAAGTTATTTTTAAGTTACTTAAACATAAACTAATTTTTATAACATGTATACCTATTCTTTTTTCTTAGTGCACGGTCTATACGTGGATAGTAGAGAAAAGGGGAGCGTGAAAATGCATATCTATTTTTTTTCCTTATATATATGAAAGATCTTCTTATGCATATGTACATTTAAAAATTGTATTGTGAATGTTTACACTTTACTACGAACATGTGAGTTTATATCTAGCACTCTTTGGGTGAAAATAACTTGATGATTGCGTAGTCACTTACATGCTGCATTAAAGTGTACATACGATCTTTAAAATTAAAATATGTTTTTGTAACAGATTCACTGGATGTTTTTTGTTCGTATAATATCATATTATGAATATGCAAGCTTAAAACAATTTGAATGTTAAAGCCCTGATAATGTAAATGTTACACCGAGACTCTGCTATTTGCAAAAGGTATGTATAAACATCCCTATGTATGAAACGAACGTTTCCCAATAGGATAATTTTCGTGCGAATACTACCACTCACCCTCTTCGAGTCGTTTCGTTTTGCAACCCTTTTTGGCTATTCAAAACTTTTGCACGGGAACCATATATAATTTGTTCCTGTTGCTTAAATTAACATACTCAGACATATGTATGTACTTTTATTGTATTTTAAAGTTCATCCCGTTGTTTATAACCAGGAAGAAAAAGATCAGTGAAATAAAGACATTTTGCAGATATATAAAAATATATATAGAGAGAGCCTTTATCCAGTAGTAGACAAAATATAGTTGATAATGATGATAACTGAAAATATTGAATTGGGAAAATTAATAATTTCATGACTTTTATATATTTTTGATTGCCATTAATCGATAGTTGATTTCAATAAAAAATTAAGACGTAATAAAAATAAATACAATTTAAAGCTTTGCCTTACCAATAAAAAAATATTTACTAAATACAAATTTGTTTTTTAAGTAATTTTTTATGCATTTTCGTGCATAAAAAAAAGTTTACACAATTATGTCGTGTCTGTATTATGTAAATTGTATTCATAAAAGTATGTAAAGTATCTTTAATGTATTTATGATAACTTTAAATGTTAAAAAAAATATTATTCAAAAGTCTTAAATTTTTTCACAGACCGTTGTATAAAACAATATATCGAAAATAAATGACGGAATTGTATTTAAACATTACATAAATATCTTTAAGAAATCATTAAATTGTTGAGACTATATGTACATAATACATTGTTGAACTTTTTTGCGTCTAAGATATTATTTAAGCTTGTCAGAAAATACTTGCATTAAAAAATCGCCACATTGACTGTAAGCTGTAAATAAAAAAGGGTAAATAGCAAGAGGATACAGTGAAAAAACCAATTAATTATTGTACATATGATTACGCTACTAAACTTGCGGTTTAAAAATTATAAAGCCTGGGTCAACAATTTATAATTAAGGTTTTATTAATTTATACTTAAGTACGAATGGTCAAAAAAATAATTTAAAGGAACACCTAAAAAAATAGGAAAATTAATATAATAAATAACATCAAATATTGAGAACTGGAAATCATGATATTATATATTCATCTTTTTAAAATTCTCTCATATTTAGTAAAAATATTATTTTTTTTTAAATTGAATGTTTTATAGGCATCCTCTTATGTTATCTATTTCGTATTTTGAAATTCAAATACTACTAAAGTGGATTCATTCGGTACTTACTTGATTTTTTTTAACGAGAAACTTAGTTTACAAAAAGTGTAAATCTGTAATAGTTCTGACTGCAAGGTGAAATAGCAAACAATAATGTTTGAAAATCTTAATAATATGAAATACTTTGTTATTTTTTCCCTGACATTAATGCGATGTTTATATACATATCAGTTTAAATCGACAGTCTGTGTTTGATGCACAGTAAAGAGAATATTTGCAGATATAGGGGTGTGTTTATTTTTTTAATATCAATTCTGTGAGTCATCAGAAATTTTATCCCCTAAACCGAAAAATCGTCAGGCGTCATAAAAACACGTCGTAAAATCCTACGACCGCTACATTCAATTAGACGAGTAAGCTAAAATAGAGAATGAGCCGATTCAACTGAAAGATATTATCACTAAATCAGTGCTGTACGGTTTTTCTATTAAAATATATAAGTCACATTTTTCCCGTCTTTTCATTGATTTAGTACTAAAGTTTGAAGATGGTCTTTTTTAAAAAATACAAAGTACGATTTATTGTTTCATGTTTTATTTTTGTTATATTATAATTTAAAATTATAAAATTTTCTATGAATAATGAACAACACAGTGAAGAAGATAATGTTATTATATTGAATTTACGCCAGTACAAATTGGTAAAAAGCAACACTCGTTTATTCTTGTTATTGATAGAAGGATGGTGGTCGGTAGGGACTTATTGCTACCAATTTGCTTACTATACTCCTTTATTTAGGATTTGATTATCAATTTTTATTATTATCTAAATAAAGTTAATTAATAAAAATACAAAAAGTATTCATTTTCATAAAAAATCACAAATACAATAGTTTTTTGCTGATTTAAAAAGTCGACTATGATGCCAAATGATCGACAATCCAGAATATTGTAATTTACATAGCAACGGTTTTAACCAAATGATAATTAAACAATGCTATTTTTTCACTATTTTATTGTGCATCGCTGGCACTATCGTTAAGCCAATAAAATTAGAGATTATCATGGAAAATCGTTATTTTCCATGATAATTTATTTAATAGACATTTTTTCTATTCGCAGTTTCTGCCTTTTGTATGATTTATATTTGACTTCATTTAGTTAAGAATAAAGTAACAGATTTTTTAAACTAATGTCGTCCACATTTTTTTATTGCTAATAATATTTTATTAAAAAGTAAATATGGTTGATTTTCTTTCGTTAAATAAAATCTGAAAATATTTTTATGTTTTTTTTGTTTGTTGTAGGTACACTGTAGGTTTCATTTCCGGCATTACCGGCGCAACTGCTGCCTTCTGTTCCAAAAGCTGTAGCGGCGTCTATGGCCACTTAGACCGTCTATTAGTCATATTATTATTATTTCAAAAGCTCTCAGAATACGGCGGACTTTAGCTTTCCGGGCGAGAATCGCACTTAATATTGCAGCGTAGACACGTCGTAGCTCTGCTATATTTATCGCATGCAAAACAGTTCTCCAGCCCAGCGTATGTAAGAACAGAGCTTTTTGTCGGTGGAGAGATATATTTCATTAATATCATTGAAAAATCAACGTAAATGTCTTATTCAAAAGTTTTATTTGTAAATTTAGATTTTATTAATTTGCTTTAAATGTCAAAACTTTTATAGAATAAAAAAAAGATTCCAAGAAACAATGAAAACAAACTTTTATTTCGAATGCATAATAAAAGAGAGCTAGACATTTTTTTATAGACATTTTTCAGATGTTTTAGATAATCAACGCATTTTATTCTGAACGATTATCCTTCATATCAAACTTTTTCTCTTTGCCGTAAAATTGTACACACTTTTGAAAACGACGGTTTCTAATATGTATTACTTCATACCATCATTAACTAAGGAGAACTTATTCAATTAACTGACAGTTTTCTGGCATACATTGATATTATTTACGAAAGTTTGCTAAAATTTATTATACGGAGTAATAAAAAAATCTCCCCTTTCCCGGAATACCGAGGATAGATCTGAGATTAAGCAAGTCCCTCGGTTAACGTATTGGCAGCTTACCGCTAGTTTTATCCTAAAAAAATCACATTTTTTATTTTCTCTTCACTCTAAACCAGTGTTTCCCATATTGTGGGCCGCGGCCCCCCGGGGGCTACGGAATTTCTCCGGGGGCCGCCGCAGAATATGTTTTGTATTGATGAGGGCCGCGGATTTTTTTTCATATTTAGGGGGCCGTGGAGTGAAAAAGGTTGGGAACCACTGCTCTAAACTATTAATTTGTAATTTGACAGCGTCTTCCAGTACGGTGATAAATGACAATATATTCGTCATATCATATCGATATAGTAAATGTAGAATACTGTAGATTCACTTTGAAGTTTCTTGAGTTTGGCATTTTTATAATATAAAAAGTTCTCCAAACCAGTTCTAAACTTTTAACACTAGACAGCGACCGGAAATAGTCGGAGTGCTACATAACCTATCGTATTCTTTTCTCGTTGCATATACGTTCTCAGACTGTGCCAGAGGTAGCAATAGTTTTATAAACTGCATTAGCTTTTTGCCATTGCATGAATTACCAAAATGCAGTTTCAACTTTATCCACCGTACTTAGTAAGTCTTTCCTGATCAGCTGTGAGAATTTGCAGCGACTGCAAGTCGTGGCGTTATGCATACCAAACATAGTGGTTGACAAACCTGTCTTTACACACGATATATTTTATATTATAAAATTCATAAAGTCAACAAAATATGTATATAAGTAATTGACAGAATGTATCCATTTAACAAACAATATTATAATTTCAATATTGTATATAATAATATCATATACTAACTACCTAAAAAAATGTATCAATTAATTTGAAAATTAATATATTTTATGAAAGAAGCCGTATTACTTTTGTATTTTGTAGGAGTAGGTGACTTTAATTAAAATAATAGTTATAATGGTAGTTTAGTTTTTTCCAGTTTGAAAAATAAGCTTTTTTTGTTTTTGTCTTTTAAAACGGGATGAAACAAAAATTTCAGGTTAAACGAAGACTGTTGAGTCGTGAAAAATATAGTGACTCCAACTCCGATATTTACAAATAGTCCGACTCTGACTACGACTCCAATTTAAAAAACAGTTTCCATGACAACAAAAAAAAACCAAGTCTCACCTAATTTTTTATGTATTTTCTAACATTTACAATGCATAGTTGTCTGTATTTTTATTTAACTAAACAAAAAATGAATTGTTTACAAATCCGACTTCATCTTAACAGCCATGGATAGAAAGCAAGCACAAATTCATTATTATATCTATCTAGTTAGTATAAAAAACAGAAGATCCTTATTTGAACGATTATTTAAAAAAAGCATTACCTAATTAATTGTTTCTTTTGATAATAAATTATTATCAAAATTTCATGTATATTTTTTGCAGAATAGTTTCAAAAAATAATAGTTTCTAGTATAGAACCGAATTTGCATTCTATCAAACACAAAAAAGAATCTAAATAAGTAACGTTCACAACGCTTTTATTCACTCTTTTACATCACAAATACTACGGGCGAAAAAGAGATAGACTAAACTTTTTGTTCATTTTGTGAACACTGTGTGCTTCCAAAAAAACAACCGTAAGACCTTATTTTGTTTCCCTCGCAACTACAATAACTCATTCAAGGAAAAAGAGACAAAACACATTCCGCTTCGCTTAAAATGAAACAAGCTCTCGCATCACTTATCGTAAACGTAATACGTGTACGGACACAAGTAGTGAGCAACCTTTGTTAGTATTAGTAATAGACCGTAAAACTTTTATTATAAAATTTATAATAGAAAATCAACAATCTTTCCAAACCGTTAAATGTTTTTTCATACTAAATGTATTTAAAAAAATATCACTTGATTTTTGACCCTGTCAATGAATGGCCTTCTTTCCGACGGTCATAAAAATAAAATATTTTTAAATGAACATTATTGCTTAAATAAATACTGATTCGTAATGAATTATAAAATAAACTCGCTTGCAATAAATACATAATAATATTGTTGTGTTAAACGGCATTTTAATAACTTCGCCGTAAGAAAGAAACGCGCGGGAAAAAATAACAAAAGCAAACCTGCCTCCACCCTAGAAACAAAAATAACCGGAAAACTGCAGGTCCACTTTTCAGAATTCAGTTAGTAGTAGAAGTCAGTAGGTAAATATACACACATACAGGTAGATAAAAGAAAAAAAAACACCAATTCAAAAGAATATTTTTCAAAACTACATTGAATATCATCAATTATTCGCATAACTTCTAATCAAAATATATTTTTTATCCTTAAGAAGTTTGTAGTATCATACACTATGTAAGAAAAGAAATGGTGGATAAAATATTTTTTTGCGTGAATTTTCCATAGCTTTTCTACTGCACAACAGATGGCAATACGCAACCACTTATTTTTTAAAATATGTTTAAAATTTATTCTTTTATTTCATATTATTAACATATATATACCCAATCTTTTGGTCTTGTATTATTTTTTATTCAACTAATTTTCTTTATTTTTAATTTAAAATTAAATTTTCCAGCAACACGGTATTGTAACGACATCTAGTGTTATATGTGTAAGTTAAAAAACTGCTTATATTTTTACATCATAGATGCCGTTTAAGTTGTGGTTTTTGAATGTATATCCAATTTAATTTATTTACAATATATGAGGCGGCATATTTGAGAGTAAGGTAAAAGATTCAAGTTCGCAATTTTTGACGACTGCTAATTACAATCATTTGAACTATAAATAATTAATTAAATATAGAAAATAAAGCTTAAAAACGCACATATGTTTGATAAAAGTGCTATGTATTTATAATAAATGCCATTATATTAAACGTATACCGAATACAGGACCGCCTCGAAAATTTCTGTGCCATTGTGCGAGGCATCTTCGTCGCCTCGCAAAACTAGAACTAAATAAGGACCACGCACACTTTGCACACGCCTCGAGCCGCCCCTGGCTCGAGTGCCAGACACTAGTGGTGTCTTCAACCAGAGACATATTATTTTTTCAATTAATAAGTTCATCAACCAATTACATTTTGACAGTAAATTCCCAGAATTTTTATTTATAAAAATAAATAGCCTAATGCCTTGCCAATACATGAGAATTGTATGTGTCAACGGTTCTTAATTTAATATACGTGGAATAAGCTCAGCTATTTACAATTAATCGAAACTATTCACGTATATCCACGTGTTTTTTAATACGTATTTTACTACGTCTTCGTTAGTAATGTCAAATATAAAAAAATGCTTACATGAACATTTTTTTTAACTTTTATATTAAAACTAGAGATTCTCAATAGACAGACCATGGTATTTTCAAGTTGAATAAAAATAAAGTTTGACGATCAAAAAAAAAAAAAATTAACTAAACTCAATAAACACTAATAAATAATTTTGCTATAAACAATATTGTCTTATCAACCATGTCCTACGAATGTGGAACATCTTGGGCCATCTCAATCGAAAATCTTTTACCAGAACTGATTGTTATTTGTTTGACCAATGCTATTTTTTCGAGAAGGAAAATATAAGGCTAAGAAATAACTATGATTATCGCTCTCGCTTCCGTGGGCGATTAAACGAAATTGACTTATGTCCGAAATGTATGATTTTGAACGTAAAAACTGCCTGTTAATTCAAACTCGTGGACAGCGTAATCGCAAAAGATGACCCACCAAAAAGGTTGACCAATCGTCTTCATGCTCAAAAATACTTTTTTTGTTACTGCATAACGTAGTGCAACTAAGTATATGCAAATCTACTGATTAACATTAGTTACAATACTAAACACTTATTTCAGTTATTTAAATCAACATGATTTTTTATCGTAAGTGGTAAAGTATAATAATTTTTTTTTTCTTGGAAAACAAAAACAAACAAGCATTGGGCTCGAAAAATCAGCTCTATGTATTGAATTAAAAAGCGCTTGCGCTGAAAATCAATCGTCCATCAGCTGGCGGGAATAAAAAATAATAAATAAAAACGTTTCGCTTATAATAAAAATAAAAAACGCGTTGAGGGCGGGGGGGAGAGTTGGTGATAAAAATAAACCCAAACAAAATGACGTTTGAATCGAGCGTCTCTTTCCACGTGCATCGCAATGACCATGACCTATAGAGACTTTTCGCCAAAGGCTACCTATGGTATAACTAATTATCTATGACTATAAAAACTAGTTTCCTGCTTAATTACTACATATTATTTTATTGTGCGGCATACGGAGTTTGAAATCGAAAACCTCAGGCTGGTTTCACTTCACCATTTGATATAATTATAAAATTATTACAAAAAATAGTGTTTTTTTATATAAATACAAACATATTAATCAATAGTGATTAGTCAGATAACCAAATATTTTGAGATAATATGAAAAGCAATATTCAAAATGTATTTTTCATCTGCATCCGAGTTGTGTACATTTCATTAAGAAGTGTTTATAGTTTGGATATTTAGGTCGATTTCAGTAGTAGGACATTTCAAAATAGGAATACGAAAATTTTGTTTAATGCTTTAGAAGTTGATTTAGATTAGTAGTTTTTGGTGTGAATTTTATAATTATCTGATTATTGAATATATAAAAAAGAACACGACATTTTACTGATTTTGTATTACAATTTAGATTTATCTGAGTTGTCTGATTAACTAACTGGGCGATCTGTAAATTGGAATTTTCATGAATAAATGAAAGTTTCTTTATCCAATAAGAGTTCATTCAGAATCTTTAGATTTTTCTAATGGCATTTTTTTCTCATTCTCATTTTCCTCAATCGAGTTTCGATTTGTTCGCCAAGTAGATTAAGTAATGATATTTGCAAGTAACAATTTTATTTGCAGATAAGTAACAATTTTAAAACACCGGCTGATATATTTTTCAAGCGCTCATCTCTTATAGATCACTTCTTACCCATGACCCGGCAATGTTTACGCTAAATGGCTACACCCCTTTTTGTTGGCATTTTTTCGCGTTTTTTTTTATTTTTATTGTTTTCCACGATTTTTCAAGTTTTTTTTATTTATTATTTCACTCCCAAATACGTTAATTCAGACTGGTAGGCAGTTAAATGAAATACGTAGGTGAAAGTGTGTTCATGTTGCGTTTTTAGTTTACAAGGAAACCACGGAACATGTTGACACAAAAAATAAATGGATACAATAATTTGGTAAGAATATTTATTTCACTTATTGCATTTATTTTTTATTTGAATTAGATCATCAGAAGGTTTTTAGGATTAATAAAATAACTAACACAGCTATTAGCTTTGCTTCTTTTCAGCCTAAGATTTTAATTGATTATACTTTTTTAATAGGGTAAAAATATCTGAGTATTTCAGTTCTACAGTTTTTTTTATATATGTTATACGTTGATAGCTATTTCGGCTTTCGCCATCGTCAGAACTATGGTTTAAACGTAAATTTGCTCAGCTATATATACTGGCTAAGAAGAGATACACAATGCATCATATTATTCACTCTAACATACTAATTCAAATTCTAATTACAATATTGCACTTATTAAATGAGATTTTAGTGTTTCTTTTTAATTAATGTACTGCAAATCATTTCAATATTACGTTCTACGAAAATTTCTTCACGTGATAATATTATTTTGATTCTTATAGAACTTCATACCTTATTTGGACGGAGTTATGCGAATTAAATTCTAATTCAATCAATACAATCCGTTTTTAATTAGTTATTTATAATCAATGCAAAATTTAATTTTCATTAAAAAGTGAAATATTTGAAATTGGCAAACACCATAAAGTGGGTGTTCAAACAAACATAAATACAAATTAACATTCTCACGGTTGAATTGTGCGTTTTTTTTGAAACCACATATATTTGCCAGACTTTGATAATCGACAATAAATCGCCTGTAATGTTATATCATGATCAATGTTCCCTCTAATTTTTCTAACGTTATGTGCGTAAACGACATTGCAAATTTGAAAGGATATTTAGAGCTACTTTTTAAGATTGAAAATAATAAACAATACTTTATATCGTCAATTAATTTATTTTGGTGGTGGTATATCAATGAGAGCTGGTATATAACGTATCTTCGCACGCAAACGAACTCAGTTTAGAGCATAGGTTCCCAACCCGTTTCGGGTGGCGACCCCTTTTTATAAAAGCCATGTGACCCGCGACCCCGATGCAATTGAAAAGGGTTTTTTTTTCAATAAGGTGATTTAAGTTGACTGTAGTTTTAGTTTCGTTGCTCAAATCCAAAATCGAAAAAAGTTGGCGACTGCCAGAAAACTCGTCTCGACCCATAGGTTGGGAACCTGTGGCTTAGAGAGAACACTGATCATGATGTCATAGACGCGTAGAAGACGTAGATATGTCGATTTACGATTATTAGTATTCCTATAAATTTCTTGTTCGTTTTCTTCACAAAGATAATAAATCCCTTGAAAACCTTAACAGTGAACAAATAAAAATATATACGCTACAGATTTTTTGCAGGATTGCGCTTAAAATGTTCTTAAAAATAGATATTTTTTATTTATTAAATACACTTAATAAATCTGTAAATACGAATGCGAAAAATAAATATTTAATTTAAATTACGCAGCACTGGGTCGTTCGTTTTGACTACTTTTAATCCCTTGGGCTTACAAGGTCAAACTCTAATTATGAATCATTCAAATAATATAATAATTATATGATTTGACTTTGTACGAAATAGTTATGAATAATTCGTCAAAGTGTTTTTAGTTATAACTTTGTTATTCATACTTATTTGTTGTCTCCATATACGTTTACATAGTAAAAATACGTATACGAAAATGTTATAAATATTACAATGTTATTCAAATACTTACGGTGAAAAAATGCATGCGATAATTATATATTTAAAAAATAGCTCACTTTTAAGGTGTTCACTGTCAATACTTGGTGGAATGGCATTATAATAAAAGATTTTTAGTACTTTTTCCACTTAAAATTTTTATTTGATCAGGACCGGTTTCGCTCCTCACGAGCATTATCAACCGATAAGGAAAATAAATTAAACAGTGCTATTTATACAAGTTAAATTGAAATAAAAAAGGTGTAAGCAATTATTAACAATTAAAAGGATTTACAAATTACATTTTAATTACACAAAATTAAAATGCTTAACACCTATAACATACAATTAAAAAATCATCAATAAATATAAGTGGCAAATGATGTCAATTATAAACACAATTAAAATTTGGGAAATTTTTAAACAAAATGAAACTCTACATTACTAAAGTGAATAACTTACTTTTAATTGTTAATAATTACTTACACCCTTTTTATTTCAATTTCACTTGTATAAATAGCACTGTTTAATTTATTTTCCTTATCAGTTGATAATTCTTGTGAGGAGCAAAACCGGTCCTGATCAAATAAAATTTTTAAGTGGAAAACGTACTAAAAATCTTTTATTATTTTCATTTTATTAAAAAATAGCTGTTTTATTTTGATAGTGACACATAATTAAGATTTATATCTGCTTAATTTTGTAAGTAATCTTGGATAAAAAGAAAATACAATATATTTTAAATATGACAAAATAACTACATACATAAAGAGTATCAATAAATACATTTGAATATTAACCGTAACTCTTTTATTCTTTTTAAGAACAGGGGAGAAAACTAGACCAGCTAGACTCGATTCTTAGTTGCTTAATTCGAATTCTCGTACATTCTCCTGTCCGATGGACCCTAAAAAAATAACCTGTCCATCTAGATTTTTGTAAATCTCCATATTTTCACAACCGTTTTAAGTGGCACTCTCACGCTTATAAAAAAATGAATCTGTTTCTACGAAGGGATACGACGTTTGTCTAGGATGAAAATTATTTGTTACAGACCGTTACACTATTTTGTTTTGCCAAACATGCTTTACATATTAAGGACACATTGCTTTATCATAAAAATATCTTAAATCAAGCCTTTTTTGACAAAACGTTTATCGTAATATGATATCATTATATTTCCGTTAATTGTTGGTATAAAAAAATAAACAATGTATATCAATATTTACTATGAAGCTGTTGGTGGCCGCACATCAGAACCACTGAAATAGACACAGTTCAGTTCTAAGAGCGATTTGATAAATTTAAGATTTTTTAAATACCTATAACAGGCGTGGGAAACCTGCGGCTACTCTGGTGCGGCCTTCTGTTTTGTAAATTCCCACGCAAATTTCTGGGCTTTAGAAATTGACATGAAACTGTTTCCGGCCAAAGATTCCCTAGTCCAGAGATGGCGAACCTTTTTGGGTTCGCGTGCCAAAAATCTTCAAATATTATTTCTCGATTGTGTGGCGTGCCCAAGCAGTAAAAAAACGATTGTCACTTAATTTGGGAAACATTTGAAAATTAATAGAACGGAATAAATATAATAATTCACGGATTATTTAATCAAAAATTATTTTTTTAAAGTGAAAAATTAAATTTTTTGAATTGGAAATCGTTCGCGTGCCATCCAAATTTTCAAACGTGCCACTTCGGGCACGCGTGCCATAGGTTCGTCATCCCTGCTCTCGTCAATGTATATTGCGGTCTTATGTCGAATCAGAAAAATGAATGCGGCCTTTAGAGAGAAAAAGGTTCCCCACCCCTGAACTATAGCATCATAATTATATTAACTTTTTATATATTATAATTATATCCATATTATTAAGTTGTGTCCAGTATGTTAAAATATTTTTTTATTGCCTATAAGCTGAGAAGATAACATTGTTAATTGTATATGGTCTTAAAGCAATCGGTCAAAAACTAATTAAAATAGTTTGCCCACTATTTTCAATTAAAACTAACTGAAGTGATATAGAATTCTAGCACTTATTTACATGTCCATTTGAAGCAAAGTCTCTTCTTACACGAATTAATTTAGTGGAAATTAAGAAAGATAGTGTTACGAAAAGCCGTATGCCTTATTTTGCGGCCTATGTGGACTAGGTGCGTAGCCTGAGTATCGAGTATCCGGGTACTCGTTACATTACGCAGGATACCGAATATTAACGCCACTCGGAATTTTTATAAATTGGACTGATTATTTAATGGTGACCAATGGTACGTTTTTCAGTAATCATATAATATTCTTTATCGGTATATCTTTCAAATATCGCATGTTGACAGTTCTAAAAAAAATGCGTTACAAGAAATGAACCTATCAAAAAATCAATATATACCTAGACCACAAAAATTTTCTTATTATGAAAGCTGTTTTGTTTTCAATTTATAAATTTAAAAAAAAGGTATGACAGTTCTACTAATCTTTGGGCTGTTTAGTGGATAACTAAATGCAGTGCTTTTTGTTTGAAAAAAAAGGTGCCGGAACTCAATTCTTGTCAAGCTTAGTTTTTTCTTTCATGTCCGTTCATAATGTGTAGGATATGGCTTCTTAATAGAGTTTTCTCGACAGAGTTTTTTACGAGACCTGATTGTCAGTCAGTTGCTCAACCTACCTTTTTTAAAGAAAGTAAGGATAGAAAAATAAGGCAATTAGAGCACTACTGGTAAATTAATCGCTTTCGCCTTGTTAATTTTAGGATTGGAAGAATGGGAGAGATAGATATCACCGATGCCAACGCCTTCGAACAGAAATCGATCGTGTTGGTTATCACTTTTTCGCGAGATCTTGATTCAGGCAAAATATTTTATTTCGGCAGAAAAAATCAGAGGAAAATAAAAATAAAATTCTGCGGATATTGATTTTAAACATTAAAAATATCGATTAAAAAGGTGCCGGAACACCGTTCCATCGCGTTACATGTGGAAAATAGCACTGACTTAATTCATAAACGATCAGTAACAAGCTTTATAAATGGCCATTAAATTTCCAGTTAAGTTAACATGGCAGACTGTTTAAATAATTAATTCATAACTGATGACAAACATACTTATCTTACTTATCACATTGATATATTAATCAGGTCAAAATGACTCCGGCTCGTTACAAACACCTATGATTTTACTCGCCCTGTAAAATCATTATTTTTCATTGAATAATAGAAGTATTGATTCTTAAAAAAAGATTACTCGAGTATCAAAAATGATTACATTCCTAATGCGGACTGCTTTAGTTTGCTTATTATAAATGAAGTTCCCGCTGACAGAGGCCGGAGCGTTGATGTAGGTATTTGAAGTTTCGCTCGGCCATTGTTCAAAGATATTTAATATGAAGCAGTGGGCCGGTGGGATGTTTTCACTTTATATGTGAAAATTTAATACCAATGTCGGACAAGATATTACGCATGTATATTATATACATCAGCGACCGCATTTCGTTAGTTTAGTCGTCACGAAATGCTTTTTCGGCGGGAATGTTTTTGAATGGAGTCTTTTTTAACAGCCATCATCAGCTGTGTAACTTAAATATTACACGATTTTATCCGTGAACGATCATGAAGTTTTATAACCGCACGATGACATTATGTAACGTGGTTATATAGATTTATTTGGTTTACAATTTTTGCTGGGATTAGATTTATTTAAGTATTAATATACTTTAACAACTGTGTGATAACAAAAAATATGTATTATCAAAATTATCTAACCTCCTAGAAGATAATAAATGCATATATTTTTTTATCTATTTCCGCTCTCAATGTGGAGCATATAGCCTCCTAATAGAGGTATCTCAACAGATTTTTTTCTACGAGAACTGTTTGTTACTCAGTCGCTCAATATCTCTTTTTCCAAAGAGAGTAGTAGGGAAAGAAGGATACGGCTAGAAAAGGACTAATGATTAACTAATCACTCTCGCTACGCCCAGTTATTGAAGGATGGGAAGGATGGGAGGGAGTTTTTAGAAATCACAAACACCCATGCCTTCGAACAGAAATTGATGAATTGATGAAAAATTCTGTTCGAATTCTTAAGTAATAGATATTGCTCGGATATTTCTAGTAGGGATATCATTTTTTTGTCTGAAATCTTTTCATATTTGATGTTTTCTGATCAATTGAAAAAATGCGTAATAGCATAGCTTTTCCATGGGGATCATATCATTTCTATTCGATCCCCTTTCATACTATATAAAAAAACATACCATTGCATTAATTCATGCATCTATTCACATATGAATGAATTTCCTATTCTGACAATCACACCCCTGATCGCGTCACCGATTAGCTTTTAAATGCAAGACTGTTTACCACTAGGAAACGAAACCGGATTTTAATGAAAAAATATTGTATACCTAAGATATCTATTATTAAAAAATACCCTTATTGTGACCAATAACAATTACACGGCAAATTTTTAACTTTATAATTTATTAAAACTTTTTTATTTTAATATAATTATTATTATACATTCGCTATCTACTTCAAAATATTTGAATTATAGCTAGAAGTCATTCAATAAATATAATTGGTCATTTTGTTTACGGGTAACGGGATACGACCATTAAATCTTCCGTTTGGACCGCCCCGGCTTGATTCGAGGGAGGTTTTCTCCTGTATCCAGTGGGGGGATGGTAGGAGTTAAGTACCCCAGAGGGTGTCTTGGTCGGCCATCGTGTTTACTGATATCAATCATCTGATCCCCTCAGGGTATTAAAGTAATTTCATCTTACTACAGTACGTTGATATTGTCCGTATTCGTCAGATTCATCTAGATTACCAGTTGGTTCGACATGGCTTCTTGAGCTCGGTCTAATAATAATGAATACTTGAAATTTATGGTCCTGTAAATTTATTACATACTTCTTTACGAAAGCAATGTAATCATACAATGTTATTGATGCTCGCCTTTTATTGAAGCATATCAATATTAAGGATTCCAATCCGGATATTCAAATTTTCGATATCCGGATATATTCGGCCCTTTTTCAACTATTCGATATTCGGATATTTGGTGAAATATCCGAATAGTATTCGTAATAATTTTTAATGAAATATGTTACAAAATCTACAAAAGATCATATCACAATTTCTTCACATTTAAATAATAATTATGAATTCTCCAGGTAGTGGTGTATTCGTCATTATCAACTATTCGATATTCGAATAGTTGGAATCCCTAATCAACATCATATTTTCATGTATATAATACATGGATCGAAGTGACATATTTCACAATTACAAACAATCAATATTTAAAAAATATAAAAAAACTGTTCAACGATTTTGTCCTTAATTTTCAGCCATATTTTTTTTTGTGTTTTGTGTTTATTTATAATGCAAGCCGAAAAACAGTTTATTTTTATTTTTACGAAACGATACTACACTGCGTGGAATTTAAGAACCATTTTACTGTGATCAAATAGTCTAGATTTTATACATATTTTAAAGTATTATACAAAACATTGTTATTTAAAAACAGCAGTATAAAAAAAAATAACCAGATCAAAATATTTATTATAATCGATTACCAATCTTCAATGTCAATAATTTCGATTATTTACAAAACACTCATCAGTTGATAGTGTTTGTCGCGATTGTAACAGGTCCTTATTATATAAAATAAAAGTGGAATCAGTAAAAATAAGTGTTTTATTTTGTTCTACTTATTATTAATATATACGGACACATAGCTATGTGGTTGGGGTGTAACGATCTAAGATCTAAAGCCCATTATAAAAAAAGTCGTTTTTTTGCATTTCATATGATAAAACATATTATTTATTAATAGCAATTCAAAATATTACATCAAAAATCAATTAAGTATGAATTATCACAGCAATGTAAAAACAAAAAATGAGTGTATATAATAAATAAACTAGCTGTAAGCCCGTTGACCTCAACGGAGGGATTTTTGTTGCATTTTTAAGTAGTCAGAAAAGTTACTGGCGTGAAAAATAAATTACTAACCTATTTATTGAATAATCCAGAAATTCTGATAGTAAAAGAAATATCTCGGGGCGTATATCGACAGCCCTGCCCTGCAGTATTTAAATTGTAAATTATTTATTTTTGGAATAATGTTCTAGTTTGCTAACAACTATTTTTCGTAATAGCAGAAATTTCGTAAGTTATTGAATTTTTGGAATAATGTTTAAGTTTGCTAACAATTATTTTTCCTATTAGCAGAAATAGACCTCGTAAATTATTTAATTTTTGGAATAATGTTTAAGTTTGCTAACAACCATTTTTCATAGTAGCAAAAATAGTCCTTGTAAATTACTTAATTTTTGGAATCATGTTTAAGTTTGCTAACAATTATTTTTCCTATTAGCAGAAATAGACCTCGTAAATTATTTAATTTTTGGAATAATGTTTAAGTTTGCTAACAACCATTTTTCATAGTAGCAAAAATAGTCCTTGTAAATTACTTAATTTTTGGAATAATGTTTAAGTTTGCTAACAACCATTTTTCTTAGAAGCAGAAATTTCGTAAATTATTTTATTTTTGGTATAATTTTTAAGTTTGCTAACAATTATTTTTCATAGTAGCAAAAATAGTCCTTGTAAATTACTTAATTTTTGGAATAATGCTTAAGTTTGCTAACAATTATTTTTCCTATTAGCAGAAATAGACCTCGTAAATTATTGAATTTTTGGAATAATGTTTAAGTTTGCTAACAACCATTTTTCTTAGAAGCAGAAATTTCGTAAATTATTTTATTTTTGGTATAATTTTTAAGTTTGCTAACAATTATTTTTCATAGTAGCAAAAATAGTCCTTGTAAATTACTTAATTTTTGGAATAATGTTTAAGTTTGCTAACAATTATTTTTCCTATTAGCAGAAATAGACCTCGTAAATTATTTAATTTTTGGAATAATTTTTAAGTTTGCTAACAACCATTTTTCATAGTAGCAAAAATAGACCTCGTAAATTATTTAATTTTTGGAATAATGTTTAAGTTTGCTAACAACCATTTTTCATAGTAGCAAAAATAGTCCTTGTAAATTACTTAATTTTTGGAATCATGTTTAAGTTTGCTAACAATTATTTTTCCTATTAGCAGAAATAGACCTCGTAAATTATTGAATTTTTGGAATAATTCAACTGTTTATGTATGCATGTGAAGTATGCGTATTTTGGAATTTTTAGAATAATTTAAATGTGTGCTTAATATATAAATATTTAAATTAGATCAATTCTGACAGTTGTGTGTTTGCCCGAGCGGTAACGATCTCAACTCATAATCTACAGGCGATGGTTCGATCGACGGTCGTGGCGTTTTTTTGTATGATAATTCAATTTTTCAGCGACTTGATTTGTTTCGTCAAATAATAAACAGTGTATTGGGAAAATATGTCTTTAATATGAATAAAAATATTGCGTCAGCGGAGCTGGTGAAGGAGGGTGTGGGAAGGGGCAGGGGAGGGGAAATCGCGGACAATCATGCAATCATTCGGACATTATCGAGTATTAATATATAGATTTTGGAATTTTTAGAATAATCTAATATTCTAATTTTTAGAATAATTTAATATCTATTGAACTTTTTTTTCACTTCAATGGAATGTGAGAAAAAAGTCGGAAAATAAATGGGCAAAGAATTAAATTATATTTATATAAAAAAATGCAATTTTCACATGCAAAATATTATAAATTAATTGGACATTTTATCAAAACAAAATTATCAAAATTTTGACTTATTCTCCAAATAGAACTTGTTTTTTAGAATATATATAATGATTTTTACTGATGTTATTTTACTAATCATACTGAAACTATGCTTTCGCCAACAACTAACTATACCACGTATGTATCTAGATTAAAAACAAATCTTGAAATAATTGAGTCTTATATTTATTTTTTGAAAAACTTATTTGGCTAGTCAATCGGATTTTGTTATTTTGATAGCATTTATTTTCATACGATCAAGATGTAATGTGATTTAAAAAATAAGTTTTCAAAAAAAAATAATGTTATAAACCAAAAAAAAACGCTCAGGACATCCTCAGACAGACTTACTTTCAGTAAGTAAAAGTAAGTCTGTCTGAGGATGCCTCTGAAAGAGGCGAAACACGTGTCACAGTTTGTAGCACAATACGTGGAATAATCTAAGTTATTTTTTATTTTATATTCAAATGAACTTCCAAAAAGTTACCGACGAATCCATCGAAAGCATAAACAATGTATTTTAGAGAAAAAATGATTGAAATTATGCAATAAAAAGGGTGGGTTCAGTTCACTTTTTCCCATCATCCTAACTTGCCTCACTTTGCCGTATTTTAATCTCGTTGACCCCAATCTATCAAACTATTTCGCTTACTTTATTTATATTACTATTTGAGCATAAATTTACCTTGTCATTCATTATTTGACAATATTCCATTTTTGAATCTTTGACAATCGAAGTCGGTAGGAATCGCAAATATCGTTCCATTTTCAAATTTTTATTTTAAATACACTATTTTTATCGCCTTGATATTTATGACGTTAGCTCAGTTGATAGAGAGCTCGACTGGTAATCCAGAGTTCTGTGTTCGATCCACGGTCGCGGCGTTTTTTTGTATGAAATTTTTTCAGCTATTTGATTTGTTTCGTCAAATAATAAACAGTGTATTTGGAAAATATGTCTTTAGTATGAATAAAAAAAATAATTAATGGCGACAGCGGGGCAGGATTGGGGGGGGGGAGGAGGTTCGTCTTTCTTGACGTCATCGAAAAGGCGAAATCGCGACCATATACAAACGAAAAAAGTATGTATTTGGTATGAATAAAAAAATGGTGACAGCGGGGCTGGGGCGGAGGAGGGGGAGAGAAAATCGCGGACAATCATTCAGACGGACGGACATTATCGAGTATTAATATATAGATAAATCTTAATGTTTGTCAACCAAACATTAAGATATATTTATTTTTTAAAAGTCAGACAACTACTTTTGCAAACGCTTGCTTAAGTACGAATGATTTTAATTTTACTATTCTGATAATTTATAATAAAAATCAATAGGTTAATTGTACTTGCTATGCCTCGTTTTTAGAATCTTTAATTCCAGAAAATATGATACATACGTACTTGTCTTCAAACAGAAATCCAAAATCAATCTATACAAACTGCTACTTGAACTCGAACTCATGAGCACTGTAAACGTAGCCAACGTTGTTAGCCACTCGACCACGGAACCGACACCCATTACTTCCATTAAACATACTAAAAGTATTGTTTTATTTTTTAACCTTTCAAGATAATCACTTCAAATTATTCTTATGTCCCTACTTTCATCGAAAAAAAAGTTCTCAAAACAAGCAATTCTCATAAGAAAAGCCTTTGTGTAGATAAACTTTACATGCTCCACATTAGGATCGGACACGGTGGAAAAATTACTCTTGCACTTTATTAGTTCATATTTAAGTAAGCAAAATATCCTATTTATTTATTTTTTGTTTTTGTTGTTTGTTTGGCACTAAAATTGTTTTTTTGAGAATAACTCTTGTTTAAGCCGATTATCCGGTTTTTTTTCAAATAAATAAACCGGATAATCGGCAAACCGGTTAGTTGCTTAGGACTGTTTTTTGGATGTCTTACTTCAAACGAATATAGATAATAAAATAGTTGTACATTCTGTATTCTTTGAATTAGAATAAAATTCAGAAGAAGTGTAAAAAAGTGCCTGTGTTAATTTGTATTATAAATGTTATTAACGGTTTTTTCGTATATTAAATTTCTATATTCTCTTCATGGCTGATTAAGTGTTGTCAGTTGTAATTTTTTTCTAACCCATCGCAATAAAACGTTTATTATCTGAGTATACATAATATATTGATTTAATTGTTTTTATTATAAATATTATCAGAACTCTACACTTATAATTTTGTATGTTTGTTTATGGAAATTTTTGTATTAAAATTTGATAAAATTACTAACTGATGTTTAAACTATGAACAACATGTTGTTGATATTTCAAAACATAATACTTAGAACGTGTGTGTGTCTTTTGGAAAATTGTGGCCATCATATTTCAGTAAAATTTAAACATTTCCAATATTACATTTCGTCGAGTACAAATATAACGATTTTGAAACCGCAATATGAAACTATCTGGTTCACACAACTTATAAAGGTATAGATATTATTTTGTTATAAATAACACAAGCGCACAAGTTTGTTGAATGCTTGAAACAGTGCCGTACAAAACACAGTAAGTTAAGACACGTAATGGCTATATCGTATAAAATTGATGAGTAATAAAAAACATTTTTAATACCATATAGATTTTTCATTAAATAACAATGTAAAAAATAACTCTTTTCTACATGATCAAAGAAAATATGACTATTAAATTGAGATACGAAAAAATATTTAATTTATGCAATAATTGAGAGTAAAGAATTTTTTATCTCCTCTATAATTTGTGTCATATGGAATAAGAAGCATTGGTTTATCATGAATATTATGTAGAATTGTATTTGGAAAGCTTAATTGATCAATACTTTATTTCATTTAATATTGTATTGTGACAACTGACTGTCTATCTAATCTATCATTCATTTGACAACTATAGTGTTAATACATTTACCAAAAAATAAATCAAATATAATTAGGAATAGAAAGTACTAAATAAGATCATTAGCTTAATAAAACAATCATTGACAACGCTCATCGTTGAATATGTCCACCTCTCCAAGTAACGCATTGTTTAGCTGGAAAGCCTTTTTATTTGACGAACATCTATTTTTTCCTTATTACGAAGTTTATAGCAATAAAATTTGACGGGATATGTGACAGTAAAAATCGGTCTTATATCTTCGATTTGGGAAAAATATAGATCTTCCCTTCATTAAAATATAGATTTACAAAGACAAAATATATTATAACACACTTGTATACCTCAGTAGAGCCAGTGTGTATCAATCAGTTGACAATAGATTGATTCCTCGATAAGGATGTATCACGCTCAAATCAATATTATCATTATTGTGAAAAAATGTAAGACTGTTTGTTTTTATTATCTAATAAATAACTAATCTAATATTATGTAAATTTAAAGAGAAATTTATTTCATTTACGCACACAATCATTGAAACATTTGTAGTATTTTGATAAGCAGTATAAATTAAATGACAACTTATAGGAGAGCGTCAAAACTACAGAATATTCATTGGCAACAATTATTAATTTAACAATACATCAAGACGTCAATTCATAAAAACATGCGTTTATTAAACTTACAAAGAGGAAATAGTTTAACATCTTAATTTAATTATTACTAAATATAATGTGCTTCTACGACGTCGCCGGTGGTTGGGTTTGTTTTTTTTTTCATGTTCGTACTAACGAATTTGACAATACTCTATGTATTTCAATCACATATTGTATAACAAATTAAAAATTCTGCTTCGTTTCGCCATACGTCGAGTATGTCAAGCTTTTAATCTTTACAATGTTATGGTTTCAAGTACAACGTTTTGTAGCCCGGTGAGATTGAGATTTTTTGATGATACAGTTGTTCCCATAGTAAAAAAATAAAAACTATACCCGATAATACCCGAACCAAGTTTATTGAATAACTTTCGATGGATATGGCCAAATTATACTTTAAACAACAGAGGTTAAAATAATCAATTTCAATCTATAATAAATGTAATAAATTGGACAAGCCTAAAAACAAGTAGAATATGTAATGTTAAAATTACAGCACTTATGTTACCTTCCAAGTAGGTATTTTTGGTTCTTAGAAACTAGTAGAAGGTACGTCAGTTGACCCTTGGCTAGGCATACCACTGCTTGGGTACATGGGTTGGAACAAGATACAATCTCTGGGTCTAAAATGGAGAGAGTTGGGTGGAAAAGGGTGACACCGAGACCTCTAGCCTTACCTCTCCTGCCGACCCTCGCAGCCTCTTTCCTCGACCCTCCTTTACTTGTGTATTTATGTTATGATTACCTACCCGAAACACTCGCTAGATAAAGTTTATAATATACAGCAATAAGGGCTTAGCTACATTTTTGTTATAATTAGTAATAACATTATTATGATAGACGCATTTTTTACAAGACAAACGATGTTACAAATACTTAATTTTAAAAGATTGAGATTCCAGTTACATTTTTCATAGTAAAAATTTAATTAATTTAAAAGTATTCTTTGATGATTCTTTTTTTCTTGATGTCTTATGCGTTCTTATTCCAATTAATTATGTGTTTTTAACATACACTTTTTTTAAAGAAATCAAATCTGACAAAAAACAAAAGATATATTTGTTCGAGTAGTCAACGTCGATAGACACGGTTACAGTGCATACTGGTTCGAATCTTAGAACACAGTTTTTATAAATTTGTTTTACTAAATTGAATTTCTGTTCAAATCCAGATATCTCTAATGTCTAAAATTCACTTCTTACCATCCGATCTTAAAAACGGGGCACAGCAAGAGCAAAACGCTATTTGCTAGTCCTGCCCTTAACATATTCATCTATCAAATACACTGTTCGAAAAAGAGATTTGATCAATTGATTACAAACAGTTCTCGTAGACATTTCCTGTTGAGATAAAGTCCATTAGGAGTATATATGTTCCACGTTGGAGCAAACATATGTAGCTTAAAAATGTTGTATAAAATATCAGAGACACTCAAATTAAATATTATCTCCGTGGCAAGTGGCAACTAAAAATGATAAAATTTGTATTTTGTGAAAATATTAATAAGTACTTCCACTCTCATTTTTACATCTTCATATTAAAATCGAGTAGAAAGTATGTTGATTGACAAATTAAACTATTATTAAACCTAAACCTTACCTTAACAAGACTTAAGACCTTATGAACGAAGAACATTTAATATTTAAAAACAATTTAAATGGTTTGTGTCACTTGTTTAATGTTTATATGTGATCAAATGTTAATTTAGGATACAAAAAAGTTACAATTTTAAATTTTAAAAAAACATGCATAATAAATGTCATTCGCTACACAAAGGCATTTTTTCAATTTAGGAAATATGTTCTTTCTATGTTTGTATTTTTATTACATTTTATAAATTATAATTAAAATAAATTTGAAATAACTATTTTATTTCACTTAGGCCCGTTTGTTATTCCAGCCCTTTATAGTTTGGAAACACTATAGAGTACAGAAGATGGGATAAGGAAACCTAAAAGCCGTCCGTGGGCGAGGGGGAGGCCAAAGAAGGATAGACAAAGGAGAGAGGGGGTGGGAAGAAGACGAACGGAGGAAAGTGGCAGAAAGGGACGCAAAAAGGCAATAGTGCGAGAGAGAGCGAAGAATAAGAGGGTTGGACAGAGATGGACAAAGGGAGGTTGTCTTCGCTCACCGTAAGAGGGGTGGCTCGCAAAGTTATACACGCTCAAGGAAACACAACTAAAATCAATAGTTTCTGGGACCTCGCCGCGTAATATTGTATACTTGAATATTACACACGACCAGTCTGACTTGGCTCAGCGGTTTGTTGCGCGGCCTCCTTAACCCCACAACCCGACAATTATATTCGCAGCTTGTGAATACGTTCCTCCTCAGGTTCTGTACTTTTCCAAACTTACTTGACCCCAGAAAATCTGCTGGGTATGACATAACCAAACGTAATGGCCAAGACATGACTCAAGTACGATCACAATTTCAAATGGCTAAGAAGAGAAAGAATCTTCTGTACAAAAACCATCAATGCTACGACGCTACATTTCTCAATTTTTTCTAAATATATGATGTAAATTAAGCCGCATGTCAAGCAGCGGTGGACTGCCAATATCTTAACAAGGGGATCGGTAAATCTTATCCATTCATTTGTATCCATTTTCGCTCCCAATGTGGAGCATATGGCCTGCTAATGAAGGTATCTCAACAAAAGTCTTTTTTCTACGAGAACTGTTTGCTACTTAGTCGCTCAACTATTCTTTTCCAAAGAGAGTAGTAGGGATATAATGATAAGGCTTAGACAGAGCTAGTGATTAACTCAAACTCATGAAGTCCGGCTTGGAAGCCCACAACGCTGAATGAGAAAATGAAGGGGCTACTAAGTCTTGTTTCATAATAAAATTTAACCATCTACAGAAATTGCAGTTAGGTGCTGATTTGATCTAAGACGAATGATTTTCTTATATTAACAAGGGGCTCGCGCGAGCCCTCCGATCCCCCTCCAGCCCACCCCTGATGTCAAATATTGCAAAATGTATTGATTATATTAAAATGTATTCGTAGGTAGGTTTTTAGCAAACACGGTTAGAAATAAGTGGTTTTTAACCGAATCCGTCACTGGTTTAGAAAGTCTTGTGTTTACAACTGACCAGAAAACATAGTCGAGAAAAACTTAAGAGAATCATGCCAAGCACAGTGATATGTATCCTTTCTTACTAGGTGTAGACTTATTAAAAAGTGATATAAATCAACAAAATTATAATATTATATGAATCACATAAGCTGATTGAGAATGTGTATAAGAACTTTGCTATCACATTTGACCAATAATTTGTTGTATATTCTACAATATAGAAGCTTTCAAAATTTGCCTGATTCAAGGTTTGGATGGCGAGAAAGTCGACGGCGGTCACTGGTCACCAGTCACCTTAGAAAGTATTTTGAGCAGTCCAAAGCTGCATGACATATTAAAGTAATCATGAAAAAAGTAAATAGTTTTTGTTGGCGGAAGGTAATGAAACATAATACAATTACATACACATTTTTTTACAATCCACACATTGCAAGTGTCTTGGTTAAAATCAATTCTCATATTAAAAATCATTCATCGAACATAAATTTCAAAATTTATTAAACTTACGTGTGATTCAATTTTAAAAAATAAAACAAAACATTGCAGGGAAACGTAAATATTTTTGATGTCACGTGTACAACCTTGTAGACTTGGCCAACCTAACGTAAAGAATTTTAAATTTTATTTGTTTGTATTTTTTTAATTTGAATTCTCAAGCATTAGTGTATAACGTTTTTCTCCCCCAAGTTAATCACAAGTAATGCGTATATTTACCACAGTGCCAATGAACATATTTATTCAACATCATGCTCATTTTAAATAATAAATCATATTTCGGTATCATTATAAGCTCGATTATTTTCTAACATTATTAGGAAAGATTGTCTCAAAAGGTATTACTGTAAATTCTCTTTGGCGAAAACAAAATTAAAGTCTCAACTAACAAGCCGGCTTTGGGTATCTTTATACGTACAACGGTCAGTAATAATTAAACCAATAAGAATTAGATGGCCACGTCTATCAAAATGTATTAGAGTTGATACAATCGGCGAGAAGGCCGACCGCCATAAACCAACCTTTGTCTTATTTTACGTCAAACCATTATTATTATTTATCCTTATGCTTCCAAAATGGAGACCTTCCAATTTCGTTGCTTGCCTTTCTCTTTGGTAATTTGGCTTGATCCCCCAGGGATTTGAACCTGTATCAATTTAAATGTAAAGTAACAAATGTTCTGAGGGATGAAGGCAATAGGCCGGCCGAAATAGTTTTCGCGTCAAAGTTATATCTTTTCTGAAAGATCTAATCAACAGTAATTTTAGCAAATAAACGAGAAGAGATTAAAATTTATGCAAACACATATAACTATAATATAATGCATATTAAAATAATGCTCGATCAAACGATCTCAGTCGATTAGTTATATTCAATTATATTATAAGTATATCTTAAACTACATTTTTTGTTAAAACTTTTGATTGTAACAGCTATTTTTTTTTACTTAATGAGATTGATAAAAAGATTAAGATTATTGATAAAAAAAATCTGCGGAGAAAAATATATATAGTCATTATTAAAAACAGTTGTCTTATAATATAATAATATATTATAAAACCATACCAAATTTTTGTTATATGAAATTTATTTTTCTTTTGTTGAATTAAGAATCAATAAAAGAAAAATACAATTATCACTCTCATATTAAATTAACGTAAAATATTATACAAAAATGACTGACTGATTTTTTAAAAATACAAGTAAGTCTTCGTCTAGCTGATGATTGATGCCTTTGATATTGTAACAAAAAAATTTTTTCACTGTCAATTCTGTAGTAAGATGTTTTTTAAGCTGTTGAAATGTTTCAACTAGTTAAACATCCAACAAAATAAAGTAATATTGTTTTGTTATTAAAACTAATGTAACTCTCATTTAAAATTTCTCGAAAGTTCGATTTTAATATGCTTTATAATGTAAGGGGTAGATTTTACTTTCACTTGGGTTTTAAAATCCTTTAAAATGGTTACTTTGAATTTATAATACGCCCAAAATCTACAATTATCTAAAACTAGGCAAATACCTGTGATATAGAAATCGTTTGCTGATTTCGATATGTTTTTTAATGATGACATAACCATAAAACCCTTTGCTATTTAACCGAACTTTCATCGATTGCTATAAACGTATTTAGATTGAGTCATATCCAGGTACGGCGCAAGTTAGAGCAGGTTGGTTTCGTAGCGGCCGCTATCTCCACTAGATGGCTAACCGTAATCGCGACCTCTTATCGGGCCGCACGGTTACCACCCCAAATTTAACTCCCCGCATCCAAACTCGGCACTGGATAGAGGTAGTTTTTACGACTGATCAAACTGTGGCTCGCTGCATTCGCTGCTCTTGCTTTGCGCTGTATGATAAACAGATATTATTATTATTACATGTATAGTATCTACTTATAAACATAGATACCAAATTATATATATTTTCAAAGCTATCGAATCTTCTTAAAGTTTTCAATAATTTTATAAACAAAACAATAAATTATGTTTGAAATAAAGTATCAATATAAGAATGGTAATAAATATATATGTACTAAATAAATCAATCAGTATCTTATTCCATTAACGAAAAGTTAATATTGATGAAATGATGGAGAGGTAAACTACACTAAGTCAAAAAAAAGCATTTTTTTCCCTGCGGATTTTCAAAGCTACTTTATGAAGTTTGTCTTAAAAAAACACATTTTTTTTCTTCGACTATTTGGCATGATCATTAATTTGATCATATTTGAGACGTCTTTTTTAAAGTTTACCTCCCATGTACAGATTTATTAACAGCCAGTGATTAATATATAAAGTAGCTTTTAATACAGTTATTATATTTTGCAATTATATGCAGTATGCGCTCGCATAGTTGAAAAACGAGTAATTGCAATTGAGCAATCTATTAACACAACACATATAAACATATTCAATCTATTGATAGTGCTTTCGTTGGTAGTTTTACACAAATCACTGACCGTTTAATTGAGTAACTGACCACACAATAATGATACAGAGGATACTGACTGTTTACAATATTTACTTACCATTTTGGTATATTATTTACTTACTGACACATTTAATACAAACCTTAAAATGTAGTGTGCGAACAAATTTTAAAAAATAGATAATGTTGAAATGTTAACATTGCAAAATAGTTAAAATAAACTTGTTTTAAACTAAGTAACTGATTTAGAACATTTTGAGCGTCATTTCTACAATAACGAAGCGTTGGGAGGCAGAACTCTCCAAATTGCTCGACTCGCAGATAAGCGAATAAATTAATGTCTATTCCCTAATACCGACTTGTTCGGAACATAAATATGGCCAAGCGTTATTGGCGACCGCCCACCCACCCTACCTACCCCAGTGACAGTCGTTTCAAGAAACTTTAGGACCCTGCAAAACTGCCTAAGACTTATTTATTGTCTACATAAATAAATATCCGTGCGTGTACGTATGTTTTAGACTCAGTAGTCAGCATTTGAAAGATTTTCTCATTTACAATAAATTTCTTGTCCACTTCGATGCGCTTGTTGGATTTTGTTTTTTTTTCACACGAGCCCGGTTTTATTTTTATTTCAAATAAAAAAAAACAACACTTAACAGACTTAACTTAAAATAATATAGCAGCTGTTTAAATAAAATAATACGACTGACCAATATTTCTTTGCGTTTCCTAATTAATTAAATAAAAATAAAATGTACATTTCAGTCATTTACAGGCAAGAAAAATATGTTTTTTAAGTAAGATTCTTGCTCGTTATAATAAATATTAAAATAATTTTAAAATTTAATTACTTAACCAAAGATGGTCAAACCATATAAAATATATTTATTGGTTTTCTTAAAATTCATATTGATAATATGTTTATACTTAACTTGTGTATTCATAATATTTCACAACAAATACGACTAGATAACTCACATTTGAACAATATACAATATTATACAATTTCAATTATTTTATTACCTTGACTTGACTTATTATTTTTGTATTAATTAAAAAAACATCTCTTTCTGTTATAGTTTAAAATGTTGATTAGTGATAATTATTTCACTTAAACTAACGTCCTATAAACATAAATATTCGATATAAAAAAAAATAATCATTGAATGAGTCATGCTTAGATAAGGTAAATATTTTATAATAATAATATGGTTAGGACCATTGGTATATAAATTTCCCTCGAAGCTTTTGCTCCGTTGCCCCTTTCTAAGCTTCTAACTTACGACTGCCCTGCCGAAGACCTGGCTGGGACACCCTTTTTGCCCCCATTACCTCACGTATCAATAATTAAGACTTCAGGCGCAGATAACAGCCCGATAGCAACGCCAATGTTATTGAATGGATGGAATGGGAAACCGATTTCAGCCGGTGTTCTTACGTACTATTCGTTCTAGGTATTCAACTCTACGATTGCCCACAGGTATTTCTGCTACGAAAATATGATCTGAATTAGGATAGTATCATATTTAGATGATGCTGTAGAGAATATTATAACACGAACTGTTCGTTTACAAACAATCATCTTTCGCATTGTAGTAAACATTTATTAAATCGTATATATTTTTAAGCATTGCTAAATATATATGTAATAAAGTTTTCACGGCTTATTAAGCTGATATTCTTTACAGAAGGTTAGTAAAATTATTTTTTTATTTACTCAGAAACATAAGGATAAATAAATTATAATATATTGTCTTTCGTCGATTTGTATTGGGACCCATATATGTATAATCTCGAAAAAAAATCATTCAAAATCCATGAAAAATCCGACAAGCCACGAAGGCAGCTTCCTTCACACCAAACTTTACAAACATCAATTTTATTGAATAAGACAATGACGTTGAAAAAAATACAAATATAATCATTATCAAATGTCACATTCGAGTTAAAATTATACGAGAAACACTAAAATTATTATAAGCCTTGTACTATGTTGTAACTTTTCATAAGAATCTAAAGATTAGGATAGTAGAATACTTTGCATAAATTTACTTATTTATTTAATTTGACATTGGCTTAATTGCATGGGTGAGCCTTATTCTGATTACATTTCCAAACATTCTAAATAGCTTTAATTTTTTCTACAAGTATTACAACTAATTGTAAAGCGAACACGTTATTTTCATGATTCTATTTCAAGTTTTTGAATTAACAAGCCAGAACTAATAAAAACAAACATATGGTCTAGTAAATATATTGATTTAATTGACATTTACTTGGTTTGCTTCGGCGTATGCCTTCATTATGATAGTTCCGATGAAAGAATATTACCGAAATAGCTACTAACTATTTTTTTTCAATTGAAGAGCTAAATACTTTGCTTTTTTACCTTATTATGTCTAGTCAAAAGGTAACAACGCTTTTGATTTTTTTTTCCTTTTTTCATGTACGAAAAAAGCTCGAATGCTTGAATGAAAATATTCATTCATTGTATTCAACGGTATATGTTTCTGTTGTGTTTTTATTTATTCCTACCGTTACATAAAAAAGGTGCATAGAGAACTATTAGATAACATGTAGTTTTAAATATACCTGTATACCCATCACTCTTTTCTTACCACCACTAAAGAAAGTGAGATGAAATAAAATAGCATTAAATATAAATAACATAACATTTTAACATTAAGCAGTAGATATCGCCTTAAATACGGAAATTGCGTTGTAACGAGTTGCTTTGAATTTCGTTTGAGTCGCGCCCCCAGGCGGCTCGTGATGCAATCAAATTATCTTCTAATACCTGGACACACCTCACTTCACCGCCGAATTCACGTAGCGAATATCGCCCCTCCGCTGACCCGCCCGTGGACTACAGTTGAAGGCATATCGAATAAGATTATAAATACAGCCGGAAATTTCATCCTAGATGACCACCCTGACAAGCCAGGCGTATTCGGTCAAAAAGTCAAATTCATATTCCTTATGGATTTTACTCTTAATTGAGTAAGTGTTTTGATAATTAGGGCAATTTAAATATGCTTTCAATGAAGGCGTGCATTAAGGTATCCTTTATTATTTACTAGTGGCTAATTACACCTTTTGATCATCATCATTACTGGACTTAAAATCCATGTTATACATCATTTTCATCTAAGAATACCCTTGATTTCGTCCATCGCTTATATTTTCCAAGTTCTTCTACAGTCTTTGGTGATTGAATCAAGAAACTGAGTAGTGGGCCTGTCGTTTACAAGACAACCGTCTAATCAGCTATTCAGGATGCATCTTATCAATCGGAAGATGCCTCTCGTATAATTTGGTGCAAATATATATAAAATATATATATATAGTTCTAGAGTTATCAGGGTCGCAGGTTTTTGTTTCGGCCCTTACGGGCTCGAATTCTTAGTATACAGGTCTTATAAATTGATTTTTTGATCGCCTTATGAATTTTTGTTCGATGGCATGGGTGTATGAGGAAACTATTGTTACTTACCAGCATCTTATCATTAAATGGGTCGTCGCGAGAGTGATTAGTTAAACATTAGTTGTATCACAGCTACTTCCTTCTATCGCTATCCCTACTCTCTTTAAATAAGAGAGGTTAAGCAATTAAGTAATGAGAAGTTTCCATAGAAAACTACTGATGAGATAAGCTTCATTAGAAGTCCATATCCTTCAAAATGGGAGAGAACATACTTTAAAAAAAAACACATATTAATTTATGAATAGTGTTAAACCTATTAAACGTGGATTGAAGAGTATTCACTATTTGTATGACACTTGTAATTAAATTAAAATAATCATTAAATCAATTAATTATTAAGATGCGGTAAAAAATCAACAATCAGATCGTTGTCAAGGTACCAGCAACCATAAACAATCATCCGTTTATTTTGGAGGTTACCGTAGAGAATCTGGGCAGATAGTTTTAGATTGATATTTTTTTTCGATCTTATAATTAAATAATTTTATTTGCACTCATTGGTTGACAGTTTTAACTCAAACCATATTGTTAAAATTAGATACAAAGATATTCCAAATTGATTAACACAAACCAGTCATTAATGACCAATTTTATCAATGAAGACAATGATGCGTTCTTCCACTCATTACAGCGGTCGGTAAAGTGATGGTCCGTGAGAGAATTTCGGTGATTTGCAGAGAAATGATGAATTATTGATCATTTTTTCTTATCCACAACAAACTACCAAAAAAAAATGTCGTCCAAGAATGAACGATGCAAGACTCATGAAATCATCTCAATCTCGTATTGTTTTTTCAAATATACTTAAGACTAAAAAGTCTTAAACGTGGTCCACGGGATTAAAACTGATGAATTCCGTGAGATCCTTAAGTTTGCTGACCGCTTATCTACTGGATAAGTTTAACATTGATTACAGAATATGATGTATGATGTATAATGACAGATATAAAGTTTTTAATAACAAATATTGAAGAATGTAATTTAACAAAACTAGATCTAAAGATCAGGTAATCCAGGTTTGAAGAAAAAGAAGTGAGTTTTTTTTAACTTTTCCGGTTCTAAGCTCAAGAAATGCGACCCAAATACCCACATTTTCTTAAATATCTATTTTAATATGGGTGATACAATGTTTATAATTAAGGTATTCTTATATCATAGTTTTTTGGACCTTTTGTAGTTTATATAAATAAGATAAGATAAGAGATAAGCGCCCGCTTATCAGCGATCGTTCGTAAGATTATAGGCTGAACGCCGCTAAGCAAGCGCGCCAGTCGCGCATTGACATTTGCACTGAAACCACGTATATTTTACGCGCAAATTAAAATATGATTATTTATTAAAAAAACACGGATTTTTATAAAAAAATGTATGAGGAATGATGCAGAGAGATATTTTAAAGCCCTTAGACTATTTTTTTTTTGAAATTCATAAGAATAAGGCCAATAATGAGGAAACCACTGGGGTCCCTAAAAGACCCCCATCGGCCGAGAAGTATTTTTCTAGTCTCCGAGCCGCGAGAGAAGCACTAGATAAAAGTATTCAAAACACAGGCTGTCAAACTGAAGTTGCAGAATACACCTTGATCTATTATACTATATGACAATTAAAATTGATAACTAAGGTATATTATAAAACAATAAAATAAACTTTCTAATCTATACGCATATTGAAACCTAACATGTCTAAGTCACCTTACTGTATATGAGCAGAAATTAATCTCTTCTGCTTTATATTAAATCTCGTTCTTATGGTAGTTTATTTACATGTCTAGCAGTTATGCGATGTGTAGTGTTTGCTATGGCGTAGGGCCAATATGCAATAACTATAAAACCCCGAGTTTGCAGCCTCCGGCCTGGCAGCCTCCATATTTTGCTTTCTCTCCCACCTTACGGTCACCCCCTCGAGGATTTTCAGGGCCTAAAGGAGTTCTAGATGACCCGGGATTAGAAATTCACCAAACTCCGGCACCGTGTTGATGGTGAACTTAAATATACCTGAATCCCCAATTTTTAAGGGAATCTAAAAATGTTGTCTTAAATATAACAAGATAATTAAAAGTAATGTATTATATTTAAGGATTGTGTTCCATAACATTACCTAATTGTATATGTGATACAATCTTTAATTTTTTTTAAAGCTTTATAATTTTCTATATAACCTTACGATACTAGTCAAATTTAACCATATAAATAAAATTAACTATATTTTAAATTATGCTTAAAGGTACTCTCTATTAAAAAAAACAATTATTATTTAAAACGCTTTTTTGTATCTCACATTACCACCAAAAATAAATGTAAAAGATAATTTCAGCACTGGCAGTGTTTCGTAAGGAATATATCTATATATATAAAACAAAGTCGGGTTATTTACACCACGTATATCTCGAGAATTACTCCAAGGATTTCAATGATCTTTGCTTTATAAAATTCCTTTTTGCCTAGAATAGCAGAATAAGCATTAAAACATCGGAAAAATATCACGGAAAATAAATTATAAAGAAAATAAATATCTTCATACAGAATAAAATTTTCAAATGACGAATCACACGATAAAATGTCGTAAGCTGGTTTCAGAAAAATCCACCAGATCGCACTGTTTTCTATATTTGTTTGTTTTTGCTTCTTTTGCATACGATTGGCTTATGAATAATTTTAAATTTAGAATATGGATTAGAATAAAAGAAATCGATGATATGAAATGAAAACGAAAGAAAATCGGATAATATTGAAATAAGGTTATGTTTATAATTAGGTATGATAAATTTTTGACAACAATATTTTGCACGAACGTTGCTTTGCTCTGAGATGACACGTTATTACACTTGGAACGCTATATCGAAGACATTTTAACGCCAAAAGCAAAGCGATGCGGTTCCTGATCACCCGAATGACTATTGATGCTCTTGGTCGCATTTACACAGTTCATCCGAAAAATGACGAATGTTTCTACTTGCATGTCAAGAGCTCAATTTGCTTGAAAATTATACTTATTGGGACATGCCAATCACTGAAGAAATTGTTTCTGAATCTCCATGTCAGATACGCACATTATTTTCTATCATGATTTTGACATGCTTCACATCGAATTCATGTGAGCTGTGGAACAAGTTCAAGGATGACATTTTACATCGAATTCGTGTCAGTTCAAGGAATCCCGATCTCGAGGTGAATGAAGAGATAAATAACCAGGCTTTGATTTAGATTGAAGACATGTGTTACCTCATGTGAGGCATTTTGTTAATCAAGTTAGGAATGCCAACTTTAAACTAAATCGAAACTAAATCTTCAATATCCATTTAAAAAAAAAACTTTTAGGAATTTATGTCTCATGTTCATCACCGTCGCTAAAATATATACTGAAATGTGAAAAGACGAATGAAAGTACATAAAATCAGAAGGTATGTAAAAAAAAATCAGTATACTTTTCATGTATATTATATTGTTATAGAATACTATCAAATTATTATTTTATTTTTGATCCCCATATACAGTCAATCCTGTTTTTATGTGGTTCTTTTATGCGATTTCGAAGTAATGCGGTTTTTTAGAAATGCATTTTTTTAGATGTACCATATTTTACGATATAACTTGGCGAAGAAAGGTTTGATACCTTTAGCGAAAATTATATCGACGAATTACTTACAGATAAAGCTATAAGTGACGAAGGTGTTCATAATTTAAATTTAATTATTGACAAAAAACCAGAAAACAATGACGAACTGAAAGAAATTCCAGTTTCTTCACTGCAAAAATAATTGAAGAAGGTATCCAACTTTTCAGTAAATTAGAAGATCATTTCTTTCTAAATGATTCAAATTCTGATCGCGCATTCAAGTTTCAACGATTACTTTAAAATATATATATATGGGTATAACAAACTGCATAACCAATTAATTATCGAAAAAGAAAATCTGAACAAACTCTGATCACTAATTTCATTGTTAGAAAACAGCCATAGTTTTATGAAATTGATGCGCATACTATTTCTTCCGAAAAAGAGTGATTTAGAACCACATGCTTTAAAACACACATAGAATTTTCATACAGTGATTATTTTTTAATATTTTTACGCCGTGGTTTTCCCCTTATTTTCATATACTTTGCGATTTAGTGTATATTTTAACTCGCTGTTTCAAAGTTATGCGGATTTTACAATTTAAGTAACGCACCCCAATTTTTGTATGGAAGTCAAGTTTTTTTATGCAATTTTTTTTGTTGCGATATTTCGCGGAACGCATCTACCGCATAAAAACAGGATTGAATGTATAACTGTTGGTATGTGTGGACATTAAACAAAAAAATATTATTTTTTTTTCTAATGAAAGATAATCTCATAAATATAATATTGAAGATTTAGAAAATGTTGCGTTCTTTGTTATAATGAGAATTTATATCATTTGGTAATATAAAATATATGAAAATTTAGAATGAAATTTCGTAAAATTATAAAAAAGTATTATTTGAATAATTTTGAAAAGATCCCTGTCATTATGTTGTGACATGCATAGAGAACAAATTTATCCTACCTAAATTTAATATTCTTTGTTTGACAGTTACTGTCAAACAAAAGTAGTCGTTTGTCAACATTGTGAAGATGTAATTTTATTATTTAAAATACAGTGAAATAAAGAGGTATTAGCTATGCCAAGTATTTCTAAACCAATCAGTAAGAGTGCTCGGAATGGTTTTCTAAGAGTCTTTCAGTTCTGTGAACATGAAAAATCTGAAAAAAAAACAATAATTCCCTTCGGGTCGACATTTCGAATCATTTCGAACTGTCAATGGCGTCGTATTCCAAACATTTCGTGCCGCATGTCAATAGCTCAATTTGCTTGAAAACTAAACTCATTGGGACATGACAATCGCTGAAGCAATTGTTTCTGCGTCTCCAAGTCAGATACGCACATTATTTGCTATCATTTTTTTGACACGCTTCCCATCGAATCCACGTGAATTGTGGAAAAAGTACAAGGATGACATGTCCGAAGACACTTTACACCGAATTTGCGTCAGTTCAGGGAATCCCGATCTCGAGGTGAATGAGGAGATACATAACCAGGCGTTGCTTTTGATCGAAGATATGTGTTACCTCATGCGCTGCATGATGCGTCGCCAGATCGAGGAATGAACGACGCTTTCAATCGAGAATCGGAACGTAAACGTGAATATGATCGAGATGCATTGAACCAATCACTTCGAACGAATGTACCACTGTTGAACCCCCAACAGAAAGTGTACGATACTTTAATGAAGGCAATTGATGAGGGAAATGGTGGCTTATTTTTCCTCCGCATTGGAAGCACTCAACCGAACTATGAAAGATCAGCGCAATGACTCAAATGTTTTGGAGGCGCAATGATTCTACTATCTGGCGATTTTCACCAAACACTACCAGTTATTCCAAGATCGACCGCTGCCGATGAAATAAACGCTTGACTTAAAACATCGACTCTGTGGCGCTATGTTAAGAAACTTCAGCTAACGACAAACATGCGAGTCGCATTTCTAAACGACCATCTGCCGCAGATTTCTCCAAGCATTTGCTGACTATCTGTAACGGCCGTGTTCCTGTCGACGAATCGAAAGGATTGATTTCGTTTTTGTCGAATTTTTGAAATTTCGTCTCATCATTGCTAATCACAAACATCATAATTGGTTGAGTGAACGAGCAATTCTTGCAGCAAATAACAAAAATGTGGATCATTTCAACTTCACAATTCAAAATCAAATCGTTGGTCCACTGCATTCTTTTAAATCTATCGACTGTGCCACGTGAATAACATCATTTCAATGTAATTAAAATACTTTTCATTTTTAATTTTGTACATTTATTGAACTTAATTCATTTTGAGTATTCATTCAAACTGAATTTAAACTCATCCAATAA
>CM062839.1:11612381-11711855 GCA_031772345.1 Himalopsyche anomala
TCTTTTTTCTTAATTTTTTGCACGCTCATGAGGTTGGTACTACAAAAAGCACTTCTCTTCATTGTTTTTTTTTCAAAATTAGAACCTACTAAAGAGTAGAAAGAGCGGTTAGTTATTTCTTCTATCTTAATACTCTCTAAAAATAAAGGCTGCTGTGATCTACTTAAAACAACGGTTCAATAACTTCTGTCCAGTTTAGATTCGAAGCACAAACAGTTTTCAATAAAATAGCATCCTGATGTACGTATAAATGAACCGAAGTGAATTAGTTTTAATCTGAGCTGTCTTCAAAAAAATCACGCCAGCTCAGTCATTTATAAAAAGTTCGATTTCAATTTAAAAAAAGATTCAAACTATCATACATTGTTTTTGCATGTTTTTTATAATCTACAAAAAAGCATAGCTTTTTGGTATTTTAATTATATTTTTGAAAAAGAAATTGAATTCGCTAAGTGAACTAAAACTCCACCCTGAGAGTTTTCAAACTTGAAAAAGTCCTAGTTTTAATGTGTTAAAATATACCTAAATGTTAACTCAGATTAATCTTTGCAAATCGCTTTACGACAGATTTCTTTCGTTAAATGTAAAGTGTTTCGAAAATGTTAAATCAAAGTTTTCCGTTTAGTATGTTGATACAATTTTCTCTAATAAGGCAAAAATAGCGAGTTTGAGAGATCTAATGAGGTCCCTGTTTCTTATCTTAAAAACATACGAAAATTTCTTGTAAAAAAACATCTAAATTATTTATTATTAATTGAAAAACAAAAAAAATGCATTATTTTTTTTTTATATCATTTAACATATTACAATAGGTTCCATTTCATTAACAACTATATTAGTATTATATTTATCGCACATCGATATCATGAAAATTCCACTCATTTTCATAAGCACCAAAGTTATGCTCGCTAATAATTCTTTGGTATTTATTCGAAAGGTGAAAACAATAATAAACTGGAATAAATTTAATTATTGCCCTTTTACGACGTCTGATGCAAATTTATACAACTATCTGTCTTATGTAATAGCGTTACACTTAAATTTGATAGTTCGCCGGTTTACTCATCTTGCTCACGGCGGGACGACTTAGTTCAATTAAAACAATATCTGGAATTTACTCAAGTACTCAATACATTTTAAACAAACTTGATAATAATGAAAACTTATTTTGTGTTGAACAAAAAAATGACTTACAAAAATGAGATACATACTAAAAAAATATAAACCTTTTAATAATTGTCCAATTTGTTTTCGTTTAAAAAGAATTTCTAATATATCGGACATATCCTGAAGAAAATATTTTAAATTCAAAATCAAAACTTTGTGTGATAAACATGAATGTGAACAAAAGAAACAGACGATTGGTTTACATCACGCCTTTGTCTCTTTAAAATCCGATTTCGAAGATACAATACTTAAAGTAGGAATTGTCGATATTGAAAAAACTTTGTGCATTCGATGATATTAAATAAATATATCAATATTTATTTCTGTCTTGGTGGGAGGTGTAAATGTGGTCTTCCCTAGAACTCATTGTGTGGTTTGGTCGCGTTGAGCAATCAAGTTTTTATTGAAATACCCAACATTTTCATGAAAAATATGTGTATTTAAACATTAGCAACAGAGACTTTTAATTTTAAAAAAATAATCGATTTCTTTATACTATTAATAAGGTGAATATTATTATATTACAATAAATACAATATGCTGTGACAAGTTGCTCTTATTTGAAAAGCTAAAAAAATATTATATAAAGTCTTAAATTAATTTCTTGTTCTAACAACAGGTTACTTTTAATTATTTTTTAAATGTTCAATTTCTAATATTTTATTATTTCAATTTCAAAATGAACTATTTGAGTAGTGTATTGGAGTGCACGTTGGTTTTGCAACTACTGCGCGGCAGCGCAGCCAAGCTGCTTAGAAGGCACATTGTTTATGACAGCATCAAACGGAACGGAAACTATAGTAGACTTTTTTTAGCACCATAAATGCTTACAAGAGATAATCATGTTATTAAGTACTATATAAAAATTGGTTTGACAAAATATATCTAATAATCGCTTTTCGTTTTAAATTGATACTGTATGCTCAATGATATACATCAATATAACAGTATAAAAATTGAAAACATATGTAATTAAAATATTTTAGATTATGAATACAATAAAATAATTAATACAATAATACCTTGTGCTTTATAGTCTACACAGCACAAATTTTACAGGAGTCGAAAAAATACTGTAGCCAATACATACTTTTTGTACCGTATTTGTTCATTACAAAAATTGTCTATCATTTACTAAACATTACTATAATACAATCATCCCATTTGCTCTGTAAGAGGTGTTCAGTTCAAGATTTTGCTAGATCGTATATTTTTTCATGAAGCTGAATTTTTGTTGAGAAACTATTTTTTCTTAAAGTGTGGGATGTCAAGTTTCGTTGTATAAAAAGTTACTTAATATTTAATTTATACCTAGTTACATTTAAAATGGACTAAATGTTTTTTAGACCAACTATAAATTTCTTGCCTATTTTTTTTAAAATTTTAAATCACACATCCGTGCAATAAATAAGCAAACAAAACATCGTTTTTCCGGGCCGTTGATATTTTACACCTGGAAAAAACGCAAAACGGCTTTTAATCATAAAATTCCTACAAGCAAAGATTACTCACTCAATACATTGCAAACAAGCTAGTCGTTAGATTCTAGAAACGTATACGTTCGGTTTACTTAAAAGTTTTGAAAAAATCTGCTGTGCAAGATAACAATCACTCGAAAGATAATTTTTCGATAAAACTTTATAAAATAATTACCTCGTGAGCAAACTCTTTGGTTAGAAATGTAAAAGATTCAGAAGTATAAATATTATCTTTAACTCATGGCGTATTTTTAGTGCTACAAAGTTAAGAATCGGAGTGGTTCAAATTTGTGTTTCTTCAGTTCATTTACTGACGGTGTGTGTAATTTAAAAACAGCTTAATATGACAAAACTGAAGAATTGCATCAAAAGTTTTAATCAATGAAATTATGCCAGGCTAGACTTTTTTCTGTATTTAAAATGGCTTATGTTTACGAGATAATTGTGATAGTAACGAATTTGTTAATATTTGCGTCGTGTGCCACATATTCAGATCCATGTCATTTTCATATGAGTGTCAATATAACTGGCGGATTACATTTATCGAATGGAATTCTTTTTGATGACGTGCTGTATCCACCATCATACCAGTTTACGTATACCGATGATTCGGGCGTTCAGCACATAAGAGGATGTTTGTGTGATCTAAAACCTTGTATAAGAAAATGCTGTCCAATAGGTAAAGCATATTCAGATGGACTGTGTGTGAAAAGTTCAGATTCATTGGTGAACCCGTTTAATCCACCAATTTATAATGAAACCAACCCAATGATGAATATATCTTCGCAGAATCATTTTGGAATCGTTTTTGGAAACCCTTGTGAAAAAGAAAGATATGTACTAAATCCGTACACCGTGCCTCCATCTCACGATGACTTGTTTTACTTGCAAGAAAATGGTTTCATATACGTTCCGAATTCGTCAGGATCAAAACATACACAGATGAATTATTGTCTTGAGGCATGGTTAACAGATCCCTTTGCTAGTGACGATGAGTGGAAAACACATATACTACCTCTGGTGTGTTTTGGTGATGAGCGCGTTATGAGTACTCTGGACTATTCTATGTATTTAATTTTTGCTATCGGAATGATAATCTCAATACCTTTTTTGGTAGTTACGTTTTTAGTTTACGCATTTGTGCCCGAGCTTCAAAATATTCACGGAAAATCTTTGATGTGCTACGTGTTTGGACTTATAGTAGCTTACGTTTCTCTATCAACAATTCAAATTAAAAGCTCTCAAAATAATGTAGTCGCATCTTCACAATGTTTTGGTTTTGCTTTCACGATTTATTTATCATTCATGATAAGCTTTTTTTGGTTGAATACAATGTGCTTCGACTTGTGGTGGACGTTCAGAGGTTTTCGTGTAGTACCAGGCGGTAAACGAGCGGCAGAAAGAAAACGTTTTTTTTATTATTGCCTCTACGCTTTTGGTTGTCCAGTGGTTTTGACAGGAGTTTGCGCTGCAATGCAGTTTCATCCGAATTTACCAGAACATATAGTCAAGCCAAACATTGGCGTGAGCGGATGCTGGTTTCACAATTGGCTTTCCGGTTTCGTATATTTTTATATACCCGTTATAATATTAGTCATAAGCAACATTGTTCTTTTTGCTAGTACAACTTACACTATACATCAAATTAAGAAAGATACTTCTATACTAGTGGCAGGAGATAACTCAGCAAGCGCTCGATATGCAAGAAATGAACAAAGATTTCATTTATATTTAAAACTATTTCTTGTCATGGGAATAAATTGGACAGTTGAATGTATTAGTTTCTCTATAGGAGGATCTTTCTATTTGTGGATTATAACAGATATTGGAAATATTCTTTTGGGTATCATCATCTTCTTTGTGTTTGTCTGGAAACCGAAAGTCAAGAATATGGTAAAGAATCGGTATAGTGAACTTCGATACGGTGTTACGACATACGATATAAATCGTTACCCATACAGCCGTTCAAGTAATAGTGCACGGACTATATCCACAGATAGGTCTCATATGTATAATCCAACAAATTCAGTTAGATTAAATGAAGTCAACAGAATTACCAGACAATCTGAAATAATGTGAAAAGTGAGTCATAATTTAATTATAAGTTAATGACATTTTAAAAACATGACTTAATTTTAAAAAAATATCTCTTAAAATATAAATATCTGTGTATACTAATTTTAAGGACATTTAATGTATCAAAACTATTATATATCAAAAAAACTTTGTCCATAAATGGTACGACATACAAACTTATTTAATATGTATTGATTGATTTTTGATTTTCTTTATAGAACTGTTTTTTATTAAAAATATTTATTTCTAGAAGAACTATATGATATAGTTGAAAGTCATTTTTGTATTACACCTTCTTCACAAATAGCCAACAAAATGCAAAATGTATTTACTTATTTAAGATGCATTTAGTATTAACATATTTTTTATGAGTAATTTATTAAAACATTCATATTATATTTCCGATTCTTTGCTAACGTTGAAGACAAGCCATTTTTGTTGAAAACTATAAAAAATAAACATATAATTTAAATTTTCTATTCATCAAGAACTCAAAATAGTGAAAATTTTCAATTACTAAAACTGAGCTCAATATACTACAATAATATGTAAGCTTCAATTTTTTAAGGTGTAATTTTATAAAATATAAATTTAATTTGAAGTCAACGTATGTTTATATTTTGTTTGTAATATGTTATAATAACTATGTAGAAATGAATTTAATAATGAAATATGTCTAGTCTTTTAATATACAGAATTGTCAACGTTTTACCAACGCTTATAAAAATATCTCTTTATATTAAATGAAAAAAACGACGATACTCGTTAAAGGGAGAGTGTATGTGTGAGCTTAACTTTTGAGAGAATGTTGAAGGTGGCACTTGGCTATCATATAAGTCGAAATTGAATGATTTTCAAATTTTATTTTTTATTTTTTCTCATACCATAAATACAATTATTTGAGCATTTTTTTAAAAATTTAGCATTAATCTTAAGAGATAACATGAAAAAAAAGTTCCAGAATATTTATAAATATATATTTAAGCACTGAAAATAAAAATAAAAAAATACTTATGAAATGCTCTATTTCTACTAAATTCAAACTGTGTCATATTTTTAACGTTATCTTTTAGTGTTAAGTACTTAGTGTTAATACTTGTGATAGTACAAAAGTAGATAGATAACACAGAACTATTTTTATACATGACGTTGTTATTATTTTGCATTAGTCTTTAGCCGTATTTGTCAATTATTACGTACATGTATAGAAATAAATATGGGTGGAGTATTGTTAATTTGCATAAACATGGCGAAACATAAATCGGAACGAGAGAGGAAACGAAAGATTGGAGAAAGAGGGATGGGCATTCGATCTACACCATGGCCTTAAATGATAGCAATCGAATTCAAACAATTAATGATAAAACATTTTATAATCCAATATGTATACATCAATACCAATATGAATACTGTTACAAGGGAAGCTTGGATTGAATAAGGGTGCGTGCAGCGGTCTATGGCGACATATATAATTCAGCCACATCGTTAAGTGAATTATTTACAAATTGATAAAATCTAGCTTAATTAATAAGATTTTCAAAAATTAGACGGTTGCCTTTCTTAGAATTTGTTTTTCATTTAAGCGATTAACTGCATAGCTTAGCGATTAACCCACAACTTCCGAATGAAAATATCAAAATTACCTAAAATTCACACCACTTTCTTAATTTAATATTGAAAAAATAATAGCTCAATAAATAAACTTAAAACAATGTATGTGTTTTAGATGTATATTACAATTATGTATAATAACAAAACTGTTTTCATTAATTTGTCGAATAAAAAGACCTATATTTAAAGAATGCTGCTGTATTTAATGCATAAAAATATGAGTTCAAATATTTTTCGCAAAAATCACTACAGTACGCAGTCTCAGGACGCAAGAATTTCCCTGAACATGACAATTTCATGTCTCGTGTCCCGGGACATGAAAAAAACTGTAAATTCTGAGATGCCAGCCATTCTCCACTGCTGTGTGAGCGCAATCAAGAAGTTGTTATATTTTACGTTCATCTGAAACATTACATAACCTCAAAAATTGCAATATTCTTGGTCTTTTTTTATCAAACATATATAACCTAACCTAACTTAATTCATAATGTAATTTCTAGTCTGACTAGCGCTTGCCAGTATGCTAACATGACCTAAGCCGTTTTGTCATTTCTACTCTGCCTTGCTTTGTCAGTGAGTTTACACACTTATAAGTTAATTCGTATTCTCACTATGAACGAGACATGTGAATTTGACATGTAAATACGTAAGCTACAACTAAAACTATTAATTAATATATAATTTGACAAGTGAATGTATATGTTGACTTTGTTTTATACTAGAACAGTACCATGTACATTATATTTATTTATTGTTAATAAATTTGTAAATTTACATTTATTTTATAATAAAAAATAAAAAATGTATTACAAGCTTTTTTGGTCATTCTATAGTTTCTTCATAGCTCGAGGTTGTCTCCTTCCCGAGAGATGTGAATGTAAGAGAATTGCTCCCGCAAGACTAAAGGCATACGGTGGAATCTAGAACCAGTCAAAAGAAGATAGAATTTACATTACGAAACTTCACTATAAGATATTTCTAGAAATATAACTAATATTACATTAAAAATTGCAATGTTGTAATTGCAAGAAGCGCTAATTTAATTTACAATATATATATATTCAAAATTCACTAGATTTACGTGCATTTATTACTCAACAGTTATTGAAAAAGACATTTTTTATTTTTTTTCATAAAAAAATTCAAAGTAAATCAACTCAAAATTAGTATTTTTGACATAAAAATTTATTACCAAAACGATGACGATATATGATAACTTTTTAATATGATCACTTAGAAAATTAATTTTATTTTGATGAAAGAAGACACTAGAATAAACCCAAAAAAACTTAAGCTGTAGGATTTTTTATAAGAACGCTGCCGATAAAAATGTATTTATTTAATAAATTCTTCAAGTTAAGCAAAAATAATAATCATAAAAAAACATTTTTTGTATAATATCATTCATAATTTGGGTAGTATGAAACATATTTATAGTGAGAAGATCCTTCTTTCAATATAAAAAATAAAATCTATCCTACGACCAATAAATATAAAATATTTTTCAAACTATAAAAAAAATCATTTTCATTTACGAATCAAAAATATCAATATCTCAACTGTATGGGGCGTAACTTCTCATGGTATTATTTATGCACATTATTGCGAATTCATTTTCACAGACAATTGTTATCAGTGGTTTATAAGTAAGTAAGTAAGTAAGTATATATAAATAAAACTTCCATCAACCGTTTGCAATCCCTTCTTCTCCTGGACAATAGGGTATAATTTTATTCGCTCTGCAATTTCATGTAGTGATGTTTCCTTTATCCGTTTTAATACTAGCAATACTACAGTACTTCCGAATCCAAAAAGCTTTATACGAATTGTACTACATATATTACATGTATTTAGTTTATACAGTTTAATATTTTAGAAGGCTTTGTTTGTAAGCAGATGTCAATATTTTCATTCACAATTCTTTCAACACCATCAATCAAGGGTAAGCTGGAAGGAGCTCGAAGCGGATCTTACGAACTCTTTGTTAAATTTGATTTAGTATGCTAAGCTTTTTTGTTAAATTAGGAAAAACAATATTATCAAACCAATTATGTACGTAACTGCAATTTTTGACAATATTATCAACGTATTCTTTATTACAAAAAATATGGTTAAGAAAATTCTTTTATTTGTGGCAACTAAGTATAAATCGTCTTATGAAACAACTGTGCATAAAGATATGTTTACGATCCAATGCATTTCCCTCGTATCGTTCCTTAAGTGTGTAAATTTAACTAAGCTATACTATTTGAACATCGTGCATTATGTACATAATCTCCACAATTCAAACAAAGGTCCGCAACTAAAGAAAATGATTTACGACATTCGCGCACAATAGTTTTAGCTAGCTAAAGCTTTAACGAATACATTGCCACTTATATAAGACATATTATATCTCCAGTAGTTATAAATAATGATTTCCAATAATACATGTTACAAATACGATGTACTTTAAATTATTTGAGTTGGTTCGTGTATCATGGCTTAAATAAAAATACAAAAATCATAGAAAACAGATACGAGGTAAATTCAGTATTTTTTAAACTAATTTTTGAAGCTTGAGTCAATTTATTTATTGCGAAAGCATAAATCTTTAGACTTCCTTAAGAATACACTAATGAAATATCTCCCATCATAACATATTGCACAGGTGTCATACAAATATGAATCTAAAGTCAATATACATATCTAGAAAAAACAACAAAACAAACAAAAATAGTTATTTGATAGATCAACATTTATTTTGGACGTCGTCAAGATTTGAATACATATCTTTCTAATCGATAAGCGAATATAGAGATCAATTAGAAATACACGCCGAGCAGTTCTCCTGAACTCCAAAGTACTGTCCTCAAAATTAACCATGACGCATTCACATAGTAGACTTTGTGAGAAGCAATAAAAGAAGAATATCTCTATTATTTCCATTCTACCAGTTAGATCAGTGATGGTACTGCTGTTGTGAATTTAACCACAATCTTAACGAATTCATAAACTATTTAAGTTGATAGAAACAATAATATTTTATTTTGGCACGTACATTATGATTATATACTGTTTATATTATCATTTTTATAAAGCGAAGCGCTGTACATTTAATCTAGAATTTTGAGCTCGGTGCAACAGGTAATTCGCATACTAACCTATTTTAATAAATATTTTCATCATATGTACAGAGTGACGTATAGTTTTATTATTTCTTAGTATGATTTAATTTTACTAGTGTACCGTTTAATTTGTTTCTACAATTTGACGAGAAAAAAAAGTTTGAAATTGTTGGAAAATTTTCGTTTCTGTTGAGTGTCATTTTACAAATTTACATTTGAAAAATGGCACTTTGCTTAAAATGCTTAAGGTGCGCACCACTGAATTGGATGATTCATGCATAGCCAATACAACAGAAAAACTCTCGGTACAAAAAAAACCAAATGACTAATATTTGTTCTTAGTAAACGATACTATTTATTTTCTTGATGTTGGTTTAAAAATACGATAACATTGTGTAAATGATAAATAACTGTTAATTTTAGTAAGAAAAGGTAAGGAACGCATAATACTTAAAAGTCTTAGAACATGTTTTTATCTTGATATATTTTATACTACAGTGAAAAAATGATTAAATTACATACTTTTACGTAGGTATAAATAAGTATTATCGAAGTTTATTATTTTAAAAGATAAGGATTTTTATTTTATTTTTTGTAATCACTTATTTTGCATATTTTTAAAAAAAAACTTGATATCTAATTCAAAAGAATATTACTATACATTTATCAATATAAAATAAATAGCATATTTCACTGGTTGTGTCATTTGATTCTTGAAATATTTCACCTTAATGAGACGCATATTCTACCTATATCCGTTCGAATTTACCGAAGCTTTATAAAAATACTTGTTATTTTTTTCATTAAGCATTTTCTCAAATATATCAACTAATTTGAAGTTCGTTTCTGTTTCACGAGTCACTCTTAAAAGGTCGCCAATGCTTTATAAAGTATGCCTAGTATGTAGAAAATGTGACAAAAGTATACAGTTTATACATACACAATTGATATATATATATATATAATATATATTCTGATTAACATTAGAAAATAGTATAAATCAATGCGTGTTGTTTACTAAAGATTAATTTTCTTTTAGTGACTTGCAGTTATCAAACACAATCGTTATTTTAACCACAAATATATCCGGAACGAGTATTTTTATTTATTACTATACTTATTAATGTCTACGATTCTAAAAGTGAGTATAAAGCGTGGTGAGTGTATGCATATAACAATAATTTTTGTTCCAACATAATTTAGTCAAAACTATGTCACATTCTCTATGCTCGAATACTAAAATATGAAGATATTGTTGTCTGAACATACAATTGAACTATAATTTTAACTAGCATTAAAAACAACTGTTTAGCAATGAATGCACGTGAACCTTTTTACAAACAAGTATTTTTGACTTCTTAAAAATAAATCTTTTTAAAACATTCTAAACATAATTTTACCTGAAATGCATTTGTGGTTGGAATAAAATAAGTTGCTTCAACTGCATTTTTATTAAAAGAAACACATCGAATGATTATGATGTCATATATAAATATCATTGAAATGGAATTTAAGCCAACCGTTAATATTTATTTAGCCCTTTATATTATTTAGAATAATTTATAACATATAACCAGAAAATAAGAATAGTTTGTAGACGTTTCTGAATACAATATTAGCAGTGTATTATATTTCCCACGAGTTTATTTTACAAAATTGTAGTCAGATCTTATAATTATAACATATCATAATCTCGTGAAGTAATTATTGTTTGTCTTAAAATATATACTGCTTCAACGTATTTATTTTCATTATAATAGAGTTGAAACACAATTATTAAACGGCTGTATATCAATACCAGGACGTCGTAGGACTTCATCAATAATTAATATTTGTTGTAAAGAATTAAATTGATCGGCTCTAGGGATTCCAACTCGGATATCCGGATATCCGATATCCGGATATATCCGGCCCTTTTTAACTATTCGATATCCGGATATTTGGGAAAATATCCGGATAATATTCGTTATAATTTTAATATGATGGAATAGTATTGAAATGTGTATTTTCTCTATCTAAGGCATTACAGAAGTGGGAAAAGATTTAGTCAGGATCAGTTGATCATGAAACTTTGATCGTGAAACATCTTCATTTGCGTGCGAGTTCTTCAATTCATTACTGAAAACCAAGCAATCGAGACTGTCTACATATTAACAAAAGCAGACTGTAATTCCTTGTTTATTTAAATATGTTAAAAAATATTTTGCTTAAAATTTTAATAATTTTGTATAAAATTTTAGCCATGTCAAGACGCTCGGAGTATGGACTCATTTTATGAGAAAAGATAATAATTTGCAGTCAACGGTGTGTAATAAATAAATGTGGGAAAACTATTAGATGCAAAGGATCTTCAACGACTCCTATGATAAATCATCTAAAATCTCATAATATTAGTGTTGTTGAAAACACTTCTAACAATAAAACCAACATCAGGACAAATTAAAACTAAATTAAGATCAAATTTAAAATATGGTACATATTAAATGTATCTTATTTTTAAAATATGAATAAATGACTTATATTACGAATGAACTCGTTTTTAATGTATTATTTTAGTACATAAATTTATATATGTAGTAATGTTTTTTTATGTTCATACTTACTGAAACTATCCGGATATCCGGATATATCCGGATAGTTTCAATTTTACTATTCGATATCCGGATAGTTGAAAATGACGAATAGTTGGAATCCCTAATCGGCTCCAATAACATAGTAAACCGTTGTATCGATGTGATAAAGTTGCGTAAGCCATATAACTAGGAAACAAAATGACGTCTACTACTAAATAGATTTATATCCAGAAAAACAAGTTTTTCGCTTGTGAGAATAAGTTTTAAGTGATTGAGTTTTGTTAAATACCGATAACTGTGGTTTTTTTAACCTCAAACTGAAACCACAAAATCGTCTCAAATACCGTGGCTTCAATTTTTCTGTATAAATATTTTAATATCTAAAATAAGAACAAATAAAACTGTGAAACCATCTCACTGAAGAAAATGTAATAAGAATGTTTGTGATATTTCTTTAATTTCTTACTACAGTGTTGTCTCTTAAGTCACTGATTATAGTATATCACTTATTAGAATGGCAAATTTGTTATCGTTATCAGAAATCAATTATCGGTATAAAAATTATGTATGACTAGATATGCTCAAATGTAATTGTTCCGTTGTGAAGTTTAAAAGCTCAAATAAAAAAAACCTGACGGAAACGATAATCATTATAGTGACAGGAATTTTATCGGCGATTAAATAAAATTAAATGTATATTTATGCTAAAAGCTGTAGTTAAATAACGTTTGGACCATTTTTTTAATAACAATCTTCGAATCCAAAAGAAGTGAGCACAGCAGCAAGCTGAAATTTTATAGTGTATCATATTCACACGAATCTCTTTAATCTACACTTATAAAAAGTTACAAATAAATAAGATAATAATGATAACGAAAGCTTCTCTTATAAGTTCACTGTACAGAAGGCAAAGTTGCCCACATTTAAATCTAGTCGCAGGCAAATATATTCGCAACCTCCCATTCCAAACAGAGAGGACAATTCAACTTCCGGTCAGAGAAACGACCAGAGGATATCCAGCTCTATAAGTCAGTCCCCAGCGGCGGTTATATTAAGCTCAGGAAATTACGTTCATTATTACTGAGATAGCTTTGCCCCCTTCGGCTTCCTGTGTCCTTTTCTATCGCGTGGGAGCCCTCTACGGGAGTCCTCTTCGCTCTGACTGTATTTTCTTGCAAATTTAATTATTCACACGGTCAATTGAACCGAAGAATAAAAGAAAATAGTTTATATAAATCACTGACAGTGTATTTATTTACCCTGCCATTTATCGAGATTGTAGTAATGATTTTAACATTCATTTATGTCATATGATATATTGTAACACTTTATATTTGTTTTAACGACGTTTTCTTAGTAAAATGAGTAATTAAGTATGGATATTTAGATACTAAATAAATGTATTTTTGCATCAAGAATTATTGAAAAGTTTAGAGTACCGTTAATTTTAATGATTGAAGTATGATTTATTTAGTAGAAATCCGTCAACCTAAGTGGAAAAAGATACAATTGTTTATAGAAATAACAAGTATATTATAAACTTGATAGTTAACTATTTAACTATACGTTTTCCTGTGACGACGACAGGATGCTGAAATCATACATCAACTAAGCATTATATTTTTTATATATTTAATTATTCTCGTGGAACTAAATATTTAACTATTTTATCTTACCTTTAAATTGAATGTCTTAAGTAATAAACATTATGACAAATATCACAAATTGCAGTTGGAAATTGTCGAATCAACTCCTATTCCCACTATCACTGATGAATATAATTTATATCTATCAAAAAACAGACTGAACAATATTGTTACATCAAATCAGAATCACAGATGGACAATCATTTTTTTATTTCTACGTGAAAATTTAAAAGGAAATTCATACCCTTCGGCAAAAAATTCTCCAACTATTATGTGTAAAAATTACCGTTGAAATAACCTTACATCTCAAAAATGATCAAAACAACAACACACAATGAATCACTAAAGAATGCATTTATTATATGAAGTGAGTAAAAATGTGATAAAATATATAGAATCGTTTTATACATCATAACAAAAATAATAAATAAAACAGTATGAAAAAAGTGCAACAAATTCGTACTAAAATATTATAGTTCATTTATTTTTAGTGAATCGTCTACTTACTTAATTAAAAGTTCAATACACTCTTGGCACAAACCTGACAGAGTCGAATTAGGGATTTAAAATTGACTTCACAAAAAAAAAAGTTGTTATTTCAAAAAGGCTTTAACTCTCGCGGCTCGGAGACTAGAAAAATACTTCTCTGCCGATGGGGGTCGTTTAGGGACCCCAGTGGTTTCCTCATTATTGGCCTTATTCTTATGAATTTCAAAAAAAATAAAAATAGTCTAAGGGCTTTATAATATCTCTCTGCATCATTCCTCATACATTTTTTTTATAAAAATCCGTGGTTTTTTAATAAATAATCATATTTTAAATTGCGCGTAAAAAAGACGCATTCCAGTACAAATATGTATTTGCAACTGACGCGTTTAGCCTAGTTATCTTACGAACGATCGCTGATAAGCGGACGCTTATCGCGTTATCGCGTATTTATATATACTACAAAAGGTCCAAAAAACTATGATATAAGAATACCTTAATTATAAGCATTATACCACCCATATTAAAATAGATATTTAAGGTATTGGGGTATTGGGGTCGCATTTCTTGAGCTTAGAACCGGAAAAGTTAATTATAGACAGTTTTAAGCAGCAGATAAAGTAACAAAAACTGTACTTAAATTTATTTTAAATAAATTTTCAGCTAAGGGGTATAAATAAATTTTATTGTCATCAATTTTCTACAAACACGTATCTCAACTACTGTCAGTTTTGAATTTTTGATGTATTGAATTTAAAATTTTAATACACATATAATCCTTTACAACTTGTATCCAAACAAAAATAATATGCCATGCTTTATTTAGCCGATACAAAAACCTTGGCAAATAATATGGCCATGTGCTATATTTAGCACGAAGAAGAAAATGGCATGGAAGGAAACGTCTTTACTTCCTTCCTTATTAACTTTTTCAAAGATATCGAGGACAAAATTATTCCAGTGGTGTTTTTAAGCGATAGAGAGCGATAACGGTAGAATAAAGTACATTTATGTGTCTCCTGAGAACGTGTACTTTTTAAGATACGATTTTGTAGAAAATTACTGACGATGTGTACGCATGAGTTCTTAAAATTACATTGAAGATATAAATTTGACGTTAACTTTACCGGGAATCGAACAGAGACCCGCCTGATATGTATATAAAGGTCTCACAGACTAAGCCACAGTGGACCATAGTAAATAGGAAAGCGAACAGTTTACTTCTAGTCCTTTTTACCTCGTGCTCCTATTATATCTTCTCTGAAACAAAAAGCGTTTGAAAAATGCTACAAACTGGTAGAAGACATGTTTAAAATAAAAAAAATATTGTTTAATAATATAACATTTGTGATGCGGGCTTTTAAAATACTTTAGTCCTGTCCTGCCCGTCTGACGTAACCGAATGAATAAATTGAGAACACTTTTATTTGAATGAGTCTTGATTGCGACCTGTTCCCGTACATTAACGCGCGGTTTGTGTTAGGTCAGTACCGACAACCGACCTTTTTACCATTCAACCCTTAACCAAATAAAACACCGTAAAGCGCGAGAGGGGCCAATGAAAATAAGTTGCCGAAAAGCTTTGGGTCAAACTAAAATAAACGAGCAAAGAATTTTGCCCACCAACACAGCACACCGGTACTTACGCATTTACATTTGCAACAAAATATTATTGAGCACAAATTTACCAAATTTATAAAGTACTAATATTAGTTTGACTGTTTTGTTTTTTATAGTCATATCTTTATAAATGAAATAAGGTACGAGTTTTTCAAACTATATTTTAACTATTTGTGTACCTTCCACTTTATTGCTACGAGCAATGATTGAAAATTATTAGAAACAATTGTAGCTTTCCTATTTTTCAGAAAACCGGCCCAAAATGTATTTTATTTAGTTGGCTAAAAAACATTGTAATTTTTCAAAAAACGTTTATACAGTGCTTTTCTTTCAATGTAACGTGGTGGAACTTCGTTTCGGCACTTTTTTCTCACAATATTTAATGTTTCAAAAAAATATTCATAAAAAAATATTTTTATTTTCCTCTAAAAACTGTTGATTTTATCATGGAAACCATTGTCCGTTTGTTCATATCTTAGTTCCTTTTCAAATGTAATGTGTGAAAAAAACTAGATCCATAGAATAACACTGTGTAGAATAACCAGGGCTCTAATGTTTCATATATTGTTTTTTTTTTTTGCAAAATTTTCTTATTTACAACTAATTTTCCCATTTGTCAGATTCATAGCGTAGTGGTCAACCTATTTGGCTTTTGTGTCGGATCTCATGGGTTCGAATAACGGTACGAGGCAAAGCGAGAGCAATTAGAACCACTAGTCCTGTCTTAACCCTAACACTCTTCGGGGAAAAAAGATTGAGGAACTGAGTAAAAAAAGCTTCTGTTCAAAAATATCCATTAGGAAGCCATATGCTTGATATTGGGAACGGACAAGGATTAGAAAAAAATCTTGACAAAAATTGAGTTCCGGTATCTTTTTTTTTTTTAAAGTGCTGCTTTTATGTATAATATTTATTTTTCACCTTGAAAATATGGACACGTCAATATCATAGTTTTTTTTATCAAACTGTGAATTTACCGAGCACTTAAAATTTGAAGATGTAAAAGATTATGTTATCTATAGACATAATGATAAAAGTTATATTTCGTAGTTTAAACGTATTATCGTGACTTGCCCTACAAAGGAGTGTATCATGTTTTATGACAAGTGTTTGACACAATTATTTTTTTCCGTAAACGTATGCGTATTAAATGATCAACATAACATAAATGTTCTAAAATAAAAATATTCATCTTTATTAAAGTTCCAAATTGTTATGTTATTATCAATCTCATAGAATCACATAGATTTAACGTTTTCTTTATCATCATAGTTCAATGCTTATATATTTTTTAATATAACAAAAAGTGAGTTTATTTCGTCAGTTCATTCAGTTTTTAAATAGCGCTGCGACGGAACTTGTCTGTTATTATCCGATTGTAACCCGCCCAGTGGCGGATTACACCATAAGCGCAAGAGGCGCACGCTTGGGGACTCCAATTCTCGGGGACCTCAAAGATAGCATCACTCTTATATTTCAATTTCAATTCATTATTATTCACGAAGAGTTTTGCAGCATTTTTATGTCATTTGAAAAACAGGGCCTCCAAAATTTATTGCGCCCGGGGCCTCCAAAGTGCTTTATCCGCCACTGAACCCGCCACTTAGCTTAATACTAACAACTAAAAATTACCAGGTGGGAGTGCCACCTGTCAACAATAATTTATATTTGAGATCGAAGTCGTATCAAAGAATTTTAACAGGTGGCACTCCCACCTGGTAATGTAACGGCGTAGTCGTAAAGGTGGTGTTGCGTACAACGTTGAGTACCATAAGGAATGTAAAAATAATATTTGAAAAATAAAATATACATACTTAAAACGGAAAATCTCAGACACTGTCATCTAATTTGAAATACATATTTCAGATTAATATTTCAATTTTTCTGTCATATTTTACGATTTTATATTTAAAAAGTTGTAACAACCGTAATTGATATCTCTAGCACTGTGTATTTTAATTTCCTATGCAAATTTTATACCATGGACTAAACAGTATAAATTAACCATAAATGGTCATAATAGTTAACGGTTATACACTAAAAAAAAAATTGCTTCTGAGAAGGATAAATAAATGAAACAAAGCAATAGATATATAGTGTAATACTTTATTTAAAATACCTATATATGGCCGCACATAATAAATAGATCCTCAAGCTTCGGCGACAATTTTGATGTCGGCCAAAGTCGAAAGTAATATTGCCAGCAACTACTCTATCGAAAGTTTACTCGGAGAGGGCACCAACTCATAATATTACTGGCCATCAGTAGCCGGTGGCCGCCGTGATTAATATTCAAACTTGTTGTGGAGCAATCATAAATCTTATCATCATAAAACCCTACGACAGGGATCGACAAACACAAGAGTTTGAAGACAGGACACGCAGTACACAAAGTATGTAAACAATAGTATCTAATAGAAAATGACACTTCCACACTGTGTATTTATTTATTTTTCTTGGGCAAACTTCAATATATTTTTATCTAATAAGGTAAACTTTTGTTAAGCCTGAAAAGTAGACTTTCACTTACCTGGTAACATATTTATTATATTATTTTTTAGATGATTACAAACTTCGCCTTTATAACATATCTCATATTATCCATGCATTATTTTTTTTAATCCATGCCCGCTTCCAATGTAAAACACTTATCCTCTTAATGAAGCAATCTCAACTGAAGTTTTTCTACGAGAACTATTTATTGCTCAACTTTTTTATTATTAAAAAGAGTAGAGAAAAAGAGAAGGATTTTGCTAGGGATAGTGGTAAGCTAATCGCTCTCACTACGCCGTTTTTTTTTGGATTGTAATGGTTGGAAGAGATTTTTAGATATCACAAATATCCATACCACCCAACAGAAATTGACAAATCTATTGAAAAAAGTCGTGTTTGAACTGGGACATGAACTCGTGTGATCTGTCGTGGAAACCAACTACTTTGACCACTGAACCACAGACTTAGGTACACCTACATTATTACTAAATTGTCTGTTAACTTAACGCCTTAAATTCGGAAATCAATTGTAATATTAGGAAAACTCGCATCTAAATACTGATTATTAATAAAACCTTTTTTTTATATTTATTATATCAGAAAAATAATTTCTAATATTAATATCAAATCTGATCAGAACGCAAACTACTAAGGAGCATAGTTACAACCATTTTTTCTTAAACTCAAGTAATCATAACAGCTCTTGTAAAATCATAACTAAAATTTGATGAAAACACAAACACTATAACAATCACGGCAATCAAGTAAAGTAGTTAAAACGTGTGTTGCATTAAAATATTGCTGGTACACAATATTTATAAAATCTCATAGTGGAAAAAATTATAACAAGGATGTAATCGATATATAATGATTATTTTTTTAACTTTAACTTTAAAACTTAAATATAATATAAAATGTTAAATATTGCTTTAAATAATCACTCGCTAAACTTAAGATTAAATTTTATAATTTGAGTACTAATAAAATATGCGAACACAAATTATAGATTTGTCATATGTATGTTTATGCCAGAACGTGCTTAAAACATTTGTTTGAATTGAATATTTTTTACGAATGATAATTATACGAGTGAAAAGATTGCCGACGTCCTTTACATAATATAACCTTATTCATGGATAGAGAAGGGAAGTTTTAAAGTTACAAGGGGTGGTGGGAGATGCTTAGGAGGGATGTTAGTTGTTAGATATAGAATCGCTCGAGGCAAGCTTAATATAAACGCTATTTTAATTTATACCAGTTATAATAGTGTGCAAATAAGTAGATTGATTAAGAAAATTATTTGATATTTATAATTTAACAATAATAAGCCTTCTAAAAAGCTTTTAAACGGTATAACGATACACATTAATATATATTTTTAATATAAATTTAATGAGCCATCCATTATCAATAACTAATCACTAGCTATTTAAGTAATTGAATATTATTAATTGGTTAACACAATAATAATCATTTGATTTTAAGAACATTTTTTTTTTAAATACACAGAATTTAACGATTACTTTATTACTTTTAATGCGTTCACTGTCAATTCTTGGTTAAAAGGCATTACATTAAAATATAAAACACATTTAATTCATTTTATATTTTTATACAAGATTTATAGTTGATAATAGTCGCCATGATTACTTACTAAATAGGCATGTATTATAAAATGTATGCTTTGCCTCGTGTTGGAGGTCTGCACGGGCCAAAATTTTACAAAACTACCCGGTCCGAGCCCGAAAAACTCACGCCCGACCCGGCCCGGGCCCGAGTCTAATGCCGCACTTGTTACCCGAACCCGACCCGAAGCACCGAGAAATTTGAAATCCTCGATTTGGTATACTTTTTCCCCAGATTATCTCCGAAAGTCCTTTTTTTTTTTTTTTAGCTCACCGAGGAATTTGAAATCCTCGATTTGGTATACTTTTTCCCCAGATTATCTCCGAAAGTCCTTTTTTTTTTTTTTAGCTCACCGAGGAATTTGAAATCCTCGATTTGATATACTTTTTCCCCAGATTATCTCCGAAAGTCCTTTTTTTTTTTTTTAGCTCACCGAGGAATTTGAAATCCTCAATTTGGTATATTTTTCCCAACATTATATCCCAAATTCCAAAGCCCGGCCCGGCCCGAGCCCGACTCTCGATTGCGCTTACCCGCCCGAGCCCGGCCCACGGGCCGGGTCGGGTAAGAGCCCGTGGGCCAGGCCCGGGCCCGTGCAGACCTCTACCTCGTGTACTACAATAAATTAAACCAAATTAGTCGTACAAAACTATTATTTTAATTAAATAATTTAATATTTACCAATTCTCCATTGACTTATTTTACACATCTAATTTATAAAAAAAAACAAAATTATAATTTTCGAATATGAAAAGGTTTTATTAGCATATTAAAATATATAAGAACCGACTATCACTTTTCCTCTTTTTTCGTGAACGGTGCGAATATCACCACGTTCAAACTTATATAATTAATATTGTTTTGATTTAAATCCCATGCTGATGTTTTGTCAGGGGAATCCGGTCAGATAGTAATTAATATTTTTTCTAGGAGAGTCAATTTCTCAGCTGGTGATTCCATCAAACAACTGAGGGTACGGAGCAATGTTCCATCTAAGACAAGAAGTTAGCTGCTCGGAAATTTCAAAGGCTGCGCGGACCGATCAAATATTGATTGAACAACTGTCTTGTAGTGCGCGCCAACCCAGAATGAGTGCGCGGGGGCTTCCCAACTACTGCGCGGCCGCGTGCGCGCGCAGCTTAGAGGGAACATTGGTTCGAAGTAACCAGATATAGTTTCTTATACATGTTCAGTTCAAAATTATTAATGCATTTGCCCATAGTTGTAGTTGTCAAGCACAATATTTCATAAATGTATTATTTCTCTATTTACCTTTGATTTACGGTGGATATTGGTTAAAATCTCAGTAACATATTTTGAACAAATGGAAACCATTGTCTTATATTTTATTTAACCGCGGTCTTGAGAAACTTATTGTGTATAATAATTGTTAAGAGAATTAAGATTATATTTGATATTTAGTACTAATCTAATCTAGCTTTGATAACAAAATCATTCTACTTATATTAATAATATGTAACATAAAATGTAATGGCCTGCATACATACTTGAAATAATAAAGTTAAGACATATAAACCAATTTTGGTATTTTGTACAGGTAACACATTTTATCTAATGCTACTTGAAAAATCATGCTGGCAATTGCATTGAATGTACATATGGAAAATCAAAATTACATTTATTAAGTAAAAACAAAACCATTTGCAAATGCCAATTGCTAGCCTATTGAACGACTCTGAGGTGAGGTGATGGTGATTTCAACCCGGTAGAAGTCATACAGTTTTTATGTCGAAGCGTTAACATTGAAGCAGAGGTGAGCTGCCAGAAAGTTAACAAGGGGCTCGCTTAATCTCAAAACACAAATAGCTGAGAATATTTTTTATTATTATTATTTAACAAGAGGATCGCCAGTTTAAATCAAATTTAATTTAAGTAACCCTCCAGTTCACCCATGTATTTAAAGGATAAAAAAACATTAACTCTTTTTTTCAACGCAATGTTATTATACCGTATTTTTAAAAAATAAATTGTTATATTTGATTGTGCTCCAAAATCTAGTAACCTCACTGAGCATAAAACTAAAGTTATTATGCTTTCCTCTGAATTCTCTTTCATATTGCGTACATCAATGGAAATATAACGTCTTATAGTTGTGTTGACTATACCCTACCCAAGAGGTATTATAGTATACACGTTTATTAGTGTGCACTATTATGTTTCGACAAACTAGCAATACAGTTCTAAAACTTATTCCATAAATTACCATACTGTATACCTACTGTGTAGAATATTCGCTTGCAGAATTTACAATGCGAGCTTTCTGTGTAATGGTACTACCCGCTTTGGCCAGGGAAAAACAACTCATTTAACATTGAGGATAACGTTATTATGTAAATTTTATTGTAATAAGTGAAGAGCTTTTATCGTTTGTTGAGAATCAATTAAACTCAATTTGAAATAACAATTTATCACAAAGTATGATTTTTTTGATAATATTGTAGATTAGCTTGTTAAAAATACATCAGATATTTAAGATCTAATGGATCATTCTGTGTAATATTTCATGTTTTAATTAACACAGGGCTGTGAAATCAGAATCCGTCTCCATCTCCAACTCTTATTTCCGATTCACGGCTCAATAGCTCTGATTTAAAATTAAATATGAATCAATTATTACATATAATTATTATATTTATTTTCTATAATTATTAAGGACGGCTATTGTTTTGTTTATTTTTAAATCATCTGCAATATTAAAGAAAACAACACGATATTTATTTTACTTCTGTTGTATTGACATAATATATAATATTTGAATTATTTATTTAAATAAATGTTTATATATGGAAAAGTTTCGCTCTCTCACCAATCAGTTGGCTAAGAAAAATCTTTATCAATAGTTATTCGTATTCAAATTCAATCTATTTATTCATTCTACCTAACAATTGATTTAATGTTTAAAGATGCATATCTCCAAAATAAATTCCATTTAGATAATACTTACTTAACTTAAAATATATGCAGTAATGTTTTTAAATTATAATAATTGTCTTACTCATATTTATTTATACATTTCTGTTTGTGTTCAATTTTTAAGTCATCTTTTTATCAACTGATGAAATTTGAAGGTTTAGATAAGACTGAAAAACCAATGCCGATAATATTATGCATATAACATATGTATGCCGATATATAAATGTATGTTTCTTAATAATTCTACATATTTGTAAGTATTATACACATATAATTATCAAGTATCAATAATAGCCATCATCATGATAATGTGCCACCAAACAGCAATACCGGTAATATTGTGGCAACTATAATATGTTTTCCGGTAATATTTCTGAAAATGTGAGTCTAAGTACAACTCGACATCGTTGCTAGTCCAGTATAACCGATTATTTAGTACGTACACGTAAATTTAGCTTTTAAAAATGCCCGACAGACGAATTTTTCACAGATTAGTACAGTGTATCCACGATTTAACGTGCCTAGAATTCACGTTTTCTTATTACTTGAGTACAATTTCTTTATTATTCTGAAAAACTGTTTTCATGTAAGTTGATGGTCTATAAATGTATCTTACTAAAATTTGTTGAAGCTACCAAGTCTTTTTATAATTTTACAGTATCAACAAGACATGACGTAGACAATATATTTGACATTTGACGTTTTAAACCTGACAGATCGCAAACAAAGATTCACATATCGAGCAGAGCGAAGAGAGGATAAATTTATTTTAACAATCTTGTCTTATTTTTTATGGCTATCGATATATCGTCAAATCTTGTTGCCGGCAATTATGGATAATACGGGGCAACTTGTGGTAACATACAGTAATATTAAAGGCCAGTTGACCATTTTAAGACAAAGGTGGCGTTTGTTTCTAGGTTATAAACGACGACACATGTTCGGTAACATATTGCCGCAAATAAAAAAAAATTCACATGCGCTTTTAAGATTCTTTGATATTTAGCGGTGATATTAAAATAAATGATGTTTTTCAAATAAATCTTACCACTTAGCTTAAATCCCACAAAAAGTTTAGACAAGTGTTTAAAGATTTGAAAGAAAGCAGCAGTTGTACAGAATTATATTTTGAATATTTGATAAGGCCAATTGTTGAATACACCATATTACAGAAAATTTGTGTCGGTAGCAAAGTTTGGCGAACTCTGAAGAGTAAACAGTCATTTCTATCGGGCACGTGTTCTTATGAGAACGATCTCAGAAATTGTAATATTGTATATTGGTGAGCGAATTTCCCCAAATTTACATGTTTTGTGAATTTTGTTTGTTCATAAATAATAATATCAAAACCCAATCAAACATCCCACTACAAATTCTATGTAAATTTATTTTTACTTTATCACAAATTAATAATTGTCTGGCTTAGCGTTATACAATATGAATAATCTTGTTATAACAATAACTTTTGATTATAATTTTTACAATCAAAGTAACTTTTTTGTGTTTATTATTATATTAAAAGATTTCAATTAGGTATTTTTTTTATTATAAATTTGTTTATTGCGGGAGGAGTTATTAATTTTACGACTCATCTTGTTGATTTAGTATTAAACGTTCTTTTTAAGGGTGACAAAAATTATCTTCACATTCTTTTAATAAATAACAAGAACAGTTACGCTCATCACAAGCATTATCAACAGGTCTTTTTTGAACCTGAAAAAAACCTCAATACGGTTGTTTACTGTTTCAATTACTATAATGCTACTACTAAGAAGTTTGATTTTAAATAGCATTGAGAAAGCTATTGAATATATTCTCACATTTCCTTTAATAAAATTGAATTCAACGTTATTTACTGGTTCCCAATTATATAATACAGCATTTTTCATTGTTATTTTAAAAAACGATTTTTGCATATTTTTATCAACAATAATCAAATTAGAGTTAACTAGTTGTAGTATTTAGGTGGCGATATTATATTAAATTTACAAAGATTGACTCTGAAAAGAAATTATTTTCAAATATTGTTTTTTGAAACTAGCAATCTTTTTTTATTTTTTTTCGTCTATTATAACAAAAAATAAATGGTACAAATTTTTCTTTATTTAAAAAAATCTTGATATTATTTTTTTTTTAAAAATAATAAACTGGTGTAAACATTACAATATTTACTCCGCGCCGTAAGTGTGTTTCATAAATAGGCTCAGACTATTAGCTGTTACTTAAATATTGCCTGCACTTAAGTGAATTTAATATTTCATAATACCAGTTTGCTAAAAACAGCATCAATTATCACGGTCCACGACCAGCGCAAAATTATTACCGTTTGAAATTATTTCGCATTATTAATATTACATCGTTAATTTATACCGTGTTTACTTTCAACTTTTTTACGATGTTCTGTCGAAAAATTTATGATGATGGCTCTATATTCGTTTGAATTTGATTAATCACAAAATAGTGAGTAGACTATTTTTACTAGAAACACAAAAATTACATTTCAAAGTACTTTTTTTGTCAATGAAGAAGTAGGATTGGGCAAAAAAACTGTCGAATCAAATTTTTGATAGATCAGTGTTTTACCGACTAAACTTTATTACAAATTTACTTTAATTTTATATAATATGAAAAATTCATCGATTGGATAAACTCTCAATACAAATAAGCGATACTATACTTACAATAATATAATCATAGCTTTTTTTCATTGACAAAAAGTCGTTAGAAATTACTTGCATATTTTATACGAATTAAATAAAATCTACGAAATCAGATCCTGAGAATTTTGCTTCTACAGCATCACACAAGGTCATGGGTTACACTAAACTAGTTTTTCTTGACATGATCAAGTAGAATAAACAAACAGGTTTTCATGTCCGTCTGGTCAGTGCACACCAAACTTGTAATGGATTACTCAAAGGGATGAAGACACATATTAAACAGGTTTATGTGTACTTCTTTTTGTATCCAGATAGTAGAAGAACCCTAATCGGCTTATTGTTAATAAGAAATACATTTTTTTACTTTCTTATTCTTGTAGTGATTCAAGTTCATATGGTGGAGAAAATAGTTTACTTAAATATACCCATTTCATACAAATAAAATAAACTACACAATAAAACATATTTTATATTTTGTAAATGCTTTTAAATTAGTTTACTTGGTGAATTTTACTCGGTTTTAAAAAGATTTTGATTGTTTTTTCTGAGACAATTCTTTCATAACTTAGAAAAGAATGGTCGAAGCAAGGTTAAAATAGGTCACACTAAAATGAATTAACAATATAAATTTTAAGAGCTGAGAGGAATCCCGTACAAATATATTTTTTCTTTAACTTTCTGCAGTCTAAAATATTTGAAATAAAAATAGTTCTATAGCAATTACCAAAAATATTTAATATCAATGCCCAATAACGGAATATCTCAATACATAAGTGTCATTATCTAACAAATTAAACTACGTCTGTCCAATTCTTATTAAATATAAACATATGAATTTTATTTATGTAGAAGTGTGAAATATTTTAAACTTTTTCGATGCCGCATTGATATATTACATAACAATTAAGTATTATTTATTTTTTGTTAAATGGGAACGAAAGCTAACAAGTTAATTAAATTAAACAATGTCAATGATAAATAGTTATCATTTTTCTAAGAGAATAGTGAGTTAATATTAATGTTTGTTTAACACATATCAAATAAAATCTTAAGTTTTTTTCTGTTTCGATTATATTATGTAAAAGACTTAATAATAATCATTTTGAATTGATTTATTTCTGTATACAAATGAATCCGTTAAAAATTGTAAAATTTTAGATAGTTAAACCTGTCTCTCCGTAAAATGTACCATTCGTGAGAATTTATAAAATAATAATATCCTTTTCAGTAAGGTCAAAGTGGACATTCATTTTTTAAGGGAAAGTCACAGCGTCCAAAAGATCTCACGCTCCTGGACCAATGTCCATTTTAAAAAAGGGGGAAGATGCTGACTGTCATTGATTAACCGGTTCAACATAATGGATCAAACCAGATTTCAACTTCGAACATTTTCTAACAAATCTATCGAAGAAATTGGAAGATGATATTTTGTGAGCAACAGTCGTGTATAGTCAATCGATGACTTAGGATTGTAGGTTAGCCAAATATTTTTTAAAAAAATGGTAGTTGTTCTCGAGTGAAAATTGTTTTGTGCAATTATTTAGTGATGTTATATGCGTTGTGCTATAAAATGTAAGTGTAATAGTGAGATGCATATTCTAATTTATTAAATAAAAATGTTTTTAAATTAATAAAAAGTGATCGTTATTATTTTATGGCTAACTTTTAAATTTTTTGCCTACTTAAAACTAGATGTCAAAATTTAAAAATATTTTTTTTATTTTGCCATTAGTAATGACATTCATTAGCTATACTTTTATTAATTCAGAGAATAATTATGTTTCGGAAAATGTAATTCATATAGTTATTCGAGTCTAATTTAATTTTCTGTTTGCACGTGGATTTTTAATAATAGTGTAAAAAGTCATGAAAATCTTTTTAAATTATTTTTTGTAATTAATTGAATTGAAATTTTGCCATTTATATGAAACAAAGAAAAATATTGGCTTGCAAAATTAAAAGTAAATACTCTTAATATGAAATTTAAAATAACTTAGATTATTCCAAGTTTATGCTACTAACTGTGACACACTTAACTGTATCACAAAACGTGAAATAATCTAAGTTATTTTAAAATTTATATTAAAATGAACTTCCACAAAGTTACCGCTGAATCCATCGAAAGTATTTTAAATACTCGTAAATATAAAAATCGTTATGTTGATTTAAGTAAAAATAACCTATCTATCATTTAACCATACACAGTTCATTTTCTACACGGATTTTTTTACACGGTTGGTAATGTGGAACGTATCCTCCGTGCAAAAATAAAATCGAATTAACTACATTATAATATTGTCATCGCTGCGTCAATATTTGTGTTTTTTTTCATATCTGGTCAGTATTTAAATCAACTTTTGGACAGTATTTTAAATAAAATAATCAGTATTTATATTATTGAAATATATTTTAAACTTAGGATCAGTTTTATGTTGACATTTAAACCTAAATTAAGCAAACCTAATCATATTTTTATAATCAATTGACGAAATTTTAAATTAATAATCACATGCCTATGTTTCACTAATATTAGATGAGTACTGAACAATAAACTATTTATCTATATACTGACTAATTCATATTGTATAATGTGCAGTAAAACATAATTAAAAATTATAACAGTTGACTAGTGTATCTTATAATATACTTTCCCGTTAATTTATATTTTTTTTTATATCAATCAACACATGTTTTAATGAGAGTTTTATTTACAGTAAATTTGAGCGCTGGTATTTTAATTTGACACACTTATCATTTTAATTATTTTCATATTAATTTATTAATAACAAAACTATTTAGTTTAAAAAAAAAATATTGCACTTAATAATTATTTTGACACTAAGCCATCGTCAAAGCCATTAATAATTATAAGAAAACGTAATAATCGATAAGATATTTGTGTAACTATTGTTTTTCGTAAAATGTATTACAAATATTTTTTGCAATAAAACGATAATCATGGAAAGATTTATGTATCTATAAAAGATTTCATGAAACAAAACTTAAATCAAGTAATTAAAGATTACATTTAACCATAGATAAAAAATTCAAAACGGTGTTAATTAAAAAAATAATACATTGAAATATTACAATTCAAGTGGAATAAAAAAATTGTTGACTATTTTTACCAAAAAAACTAATTAAGATTTCTGTACGTGCTTACAAAATAATTTATCAAATATTTACACATTTACAAAATCGAACACTCGTCCCTTTATCGCTGCACTGCCTACAACACCCGTTAATATACGGGCCACAGTAAGCGAGACAGAAAACTTATTTTGCGTTTAAATTGCAAACACGCGTGAAAGAGACAAAGCATTTCCAAGAGAAACGGAGAGACGTAAGACCCGTCATAATCTGCAGACGGCGCGATCTTAGAGACGGGTCGCCATGCCAACGAGGTCTTATTTCTTCTCTAGGGTTGCTATGACGATGGCTGTAGAAGGGGGTGTCAGGGGTGGCATCGCTGTTCTACATTTAGGAGTTCCCTTTCTAATGGGGGGTGGAGCTTTGCGATTTTGACGGTGTTGTAAGGGGGTGAAATGGAAACGATTGATTGTAACATTTCATAGACATACCATTTTACTTTGGTTTTTAATACCAGAGCATAGATTTTATACATTTAATTGAGTTTAGTTAAGACTGTTTTTTTATTATTATAAACAACATGGTTTTGTAGTTCTAATAGACAAAGTTTTTATTTTAATGTACAATTCAACGAACGACTTAACCAACCAGCTATTATTATGGTTATAAAATAGATCCAGTTTGTTTACTCTATTACCTAAATGACTAAATTTTCATAATAAACCATATTTAAATTTATTTCAACAAACACTTCCACACATTTTGTCAGTAACAACCCAAGCCTCACCTTTTGGCATTCGAGTGCAAGGATATTCTTAAACTGACTTTTTCCGTGCATTTTAATACTTGATGACGCTGAAAGGCGAATCCCGGATATTTAGTGACAAAACGTATTGAAGTGTACACATTTTAAACGATTTAAATTAGCACCATTAGCTGAAATTGTGCATTATATTTTTACCTTATACTTTCGCGTTAAATGTTTTTAGTTCAAGATGTTTCGTCATATATCATTACATTTCTAGCCGACATTTTATAACAAATGTATGACTATTACACCGAATTATATAAAAAAAAATATCTTATTCTTATGTTCAGTCACGGATGGGCTCGGGGCGGGGCTCGCACGAGCCCCTTGTTAAAATTCGACGTAGTCGGCGAGCACCTCGTTAAGGTAATAAAATCATTCGTCTTAGATCAAATCTTCACATAACTGCAATTTCTGTAGATGGATAAAATTGAAAATTAGTTGTCCCTTCATTGCCCAGTACGAAACAGCATTTTTTTCGATCGATTTGTCTATTTTCTGTTCGAAGGCATGGGTGTTTGTGATGTCTTAAGATTGCCTCCCACTCTTCCGATCCTTCAATTCAACTGGGCGCTACTATTAGTTAATCACTAGTCCTATCTTATGCTTATCATTTTATCCCTACTAGTCTTTTTGGAAAATAGAGGTTGAGCAACTATGTAACAAGCAGTTCTCATAGAAAAATAACTTTCGTTGAGATACTTTCATTAGAAGGGAATATGCTCGACATAGGGAGCAGACATGGATAAAAAAATGGATAACATTTACCGAGCCCCTTGTTAAAATATTGGCAGCCCACCGCTGAATTTCAGTAATATAATAAGCTATCGAAGAAGAATTAGCTATTTCAACGCAATCACTCGACTTACGTTCGAAAATGACAAACTTGCGATGCAAATCGGCCCGTTTTTATTTATTTCCGCAACATTGATAAACGTATGCCACCATTAGCAACATTTTAACGGCATTTCCAACGCACTTGACTAAATTATCGCAAAGATAGCCTTCTCGTTTATTATTTAGATACAACCTTAACGATTTCGCAGAGCAACACGCTCGCAGAGGACACTTTGCACTCCATTAATTTGATTACTCCGGCAAAGCTGTTTGCCATACGATTAAATAGACGATAAAAATTCAGCAGGAAATGTAGAGTAAAAAATAATAATTCACTCTCAGCACTTACTTAAAAAAGTAGTACCATCGCTATTCAGAAAGAAGCCAATAATTAAATAAGAGTTAATGAAAATAAATCGGTTTGGTACGTAAAATATGAATAAAATTATACAACGGTAGAAGTTGTATTTTTGATGAGATTTAAAATGGCAAATTATATTTTAAATATATTTTAAACGATAAAAACGTCACCTATGTACTTTTCAATATTTATTTTATAGGTACCTAATGGTTGGAAACATAATAGTAATGATCTAGACACCCGAAAAAACATGATACAATTAATTATATCCGCAACGTATTTCATGAATTTTAAAAATCTTTATTCAACTTCATTATTAATTCATCTTAATTAAGGTACCATCTTTTTTTTTAATGAGCACACGTTTAACTAAAAGATGGTTAAAACTGACACTTGCGGGGATGATATTTTTCAGGATCATTAGTTCAAGCGTATTACATATATTTTTTAAACCATAACTACATATTTTAATAGTTTATATACATTGGGAGAAAATTTATGACAAAATAAATCGTCATAAAAAAGTTAATGCGTTATTTTTTTTTATCGTCGTCTGATTAATTTGCCAAAAGAATCAGTGACTGCTTACTGTATATTTTATTTGAATGTATCGTGTTTATTGTGAGACTGAGGGCGTAAATTCTTGATTGTCATATTTTGTACGCCACCATTTCGCTTAATTTCAAGAATACTTTTTTTAAATCTTACTTCCGTCGCACACCCATTTGTATTAGAGGGCACGTTGTGTTGATAAATAAAAATAGTTTAATAATCTAATCCGTTAAAAAAGGCAAGAAAAGCCATAACTATTTTTTAATATGAAACATAAGAAAATTACCGAAAAGACAATCAATAATATTTAGAATGAAAAGAATTAATAGTATGGAGCAGTTATCATTTAATTTTCATTTGTATTTGAGTAATAAATTTATAATTGTCCTTATAATAAACGAAAGTGTTTAACTTAGAACGCGGCATATCATATGTTTTTTACATAATTAGATACTTAGAATTGTACTTTTTAAAATTTATAAATCGATTCATATTTATTTTTGTTAAGTCACTAAGTCATCGTTTTACTAATTGATGAAATATGGCTGGGCTTCGAAAGAGATCATTCTATTCGTTTACCGTTCTTTAACAATACTAAATTATTTTAATTTTATTAAGTTATAAATATTATTATGAGTGACTAAGTATTTATCTTGAGAGTCATATTGATCTACACTTTTCACCTATCGGTTTCCTCTTGATGGTGTGCGTTTATATATTCGAATTATGTTCAATAGCCTCCCACTCTTAGGCCTAACTTTAATCACCCTGGTCCCCTAGCAACTACCCTGGGCCGCACCCTTTACCCCTTACTTACATCAGTGGCGCACATATTATCAAAACGATACTATTGATACATTTTAAGATGACAAACATCACTTAATAAAATTCACTATCGTCACAATTTATCATTATAATATGATATGTGTATCTAAAAAATAAAGCACAGCGCCTAAAACCTAAAATCATGATTATTAAATTAATACTCTCAAGCTTCTTGTATGGGATGGAATTACAAATGTAACAATAAGTTCAATATAACATGTTCTTGCTCATTTTACAGTTAAGCCGCGACATATTGTACAGATAAATTACGTATAATTTAAAATGCCTATAATGCGTGTTCGACATATTTTTTAAAATAAAAAAATATGGAGTTTTATACAGTTTCTGAATTGTGTTCTATATATATAATAAGACAAAATGTTTAAATAAATTAGTGTCTAACTATCAATATTATATAGTAATACATTGAAAACTAACTTCAAATTGTAGTGGTCAAGTGATTGTTGCATTTGCAGTGGAGAATACACTTGTTTATCGAGATGAAATTGTTAAATATATTTAGTGCGGTATTTTTTTAAGTCAAGCCATGGAACTGAGTTACATAACTTCTCTTTTTTTTTCAAAGATAGTAGGGTTAGGTCAGTACTAGTGGTTAGCTAATGGCCCCCGCTACGTTCCGTTACTTTAGGATTAGAAGGGTGAGAGGAAGTTTTTAAGCCTCACAAACATCCACGCCTTCGAACATAAATAGTTAAATTGATTGAAAAAATAGAATTTCGGGTCCGTATCGCAGTGGTTAACGTCATTGTGTAACGTTCTGTATCGATGTTTGCGATGTGTCTTTTTCTCGAGTTGATATCCAGCGACTTTAAAATGAAATATAAAAAAATAAATATTCAGTTTACATGCACCATCTTAACAATTTCTTATCTGTCGTTGATTTGAGCCGCTACTGGTACACCCCCATAGCAAGTAATCTCCACTACCCCATAATTAAACTATATAACCTTTCTGCGAAACTTTGAATGTGGCCGTAGTGGCGCTTATCTCAAGAGAGGGTTGTGGGAAACTGTATCTCTAAAGGTTGTTTCAAATACGAGACTGAAGAGGCCTACATTTTGATAGGTGTCTACCTAACCTTCTGCAAATTTGTTTTCAGACAATGGTATTTGTGAATTTCGTGACCCACCCAAGAATGTTTCTAGCTGACCCAAACTGTATCGTTTGCCAAAGTTGATACGCTCTCATATCAATAATTTATTATGTTTTTTAAACCTTCAATATGTTGTCAAATCAAATAATTTGCAGAACAATAGGTTTGCTTGCAACTGAATCCGAGTCAATTTGAATCAAGTATTTTTGTATGTTATATTTTTTCAATGCTTTTAAGCTTTTTTTGTAATGCATCAATTGAGACCTTGAAAAGTGAAGAGAGCTAAGTATTAGAAAGTATTTTTTTTATATTGAACTATTAAGAACAATCACGTATTTACTTGGTATTTAGTGTATTGAATCAGGGATGGGATGGAGGGGGCTCGGGGGGGCTCGCGTGAGCCCCTTGATACATTTCGGAGCGGCCGGCGAGCCCCTTGTTAAGATAAAAAAGTCATTTTTCTCAAATAAAATCAGCACCTAACTGCAATTTCTGTAGATGATTAATTATTTAACAAGACTTGGTTGCCCTTTCATTTATTTAAAAAAAATACATTAACTTTGGCTGCATAATAAAAGAGACCCTATCTGACCGCATGTGGCTCGCGGGCCACGGTTTATGCATCATCTATATTCCATGACTTAAAGGCATTATGGATGAGATTTACCGAGCCCCTTGTTAAGATATTGGCAGCCCATCGCTGTATTGAGTGTATTTATTTTTGAAAATAAATACGTTTTGTTTAATTTTACAACTGTTGAATACTATTTCACACTAATTACACAGAAACAAAAACCTGCGTAGCAATTTTTTATTAACTCTAAAAGTAAATATGCTATTGAAAGATGCAAAATTGGTTATACCTGTAAAACTCGTAAAATAGTATTTAATTAATATTATTTTTTTTGATATAAATGAATGAATACAAAAAAATCAGCTTATCTAATACTCAATTAGTGGTAGACAAACATTGTTTGATGTATAGTAAAATAAAACAATATTAAAATCTATAAATTGAAGATTTTAATCAATAAAATATTCAAGTCGTCATGTATATGTTGTGTTTAAATATAATACATACACATTCACAAATATTTTTAATTTTAGAATATGTATATATGTACATACATAACAAAATTATAAAAACAAACTTTTTAAAAAAAATCTGGCGTATTAGATGCTATCAATTTATCTTGATTTATTTCTGTCTAAAACCCTTTGTTATCTGCTTACAAACGACATTATTCCAGTCCACGCTTAAAACAAACAGTCTCAACGCATCTACCCAACAAACACGTGAGCTCTATTTCTCTGCAAACTGTAGCAGGGCGCAGAGTCGTAGAGATGCGCTACGCCAAATTGTAGAGAAACCCAAGTATTGTAGAGACACGACCGTGCCGCACCGAGAAAATGCTACGATTGCGGATGTCAACATCGGTTGCGCGTCATTATATTTATAAATAAATAATTAATTACATGATATATAAAACATAGAAAAAAATGCTTCTTTTTTTACTGCAGCAAATTGTATCAGAGATATTTCATTAAATAATTGACATTTAATTTTCAGCAATCGCACTATTTTAAAGTTAGTTTGTGAAAATTTTCTGCAATATTGCCACTATTTCAAATTTCATGTTTTGAGTCATTTATATGTTTAGTTTTTAACTTGCTTTATTTCTTTGTCTTATCATAAATTTACGCTTAACTAAACCAAACCACATAAATAATGCGTACATAATTTTATTGTTTTTATTTTGATTAACGAAGTAATAATCGTACAGCTTAAAACTTGTACTATTGTAAATATAGCAGTATCATAAATACTTGCCTGGCTGATGTTGGTTTGGCATTTAACACAGACAATTTAAAGTTTGTGACAGTGTTGTCCTAAAACTGTGATGTGAAGATATGATGTGACCAATTTTCCCTCTAAGACAAAAGGTTAGCTGCGCGGAAATTTCAAAGACTGCGCGGACCGATCAAACATCAATTAAATAACCGTCTTGTAGTGCACACCGTCCCGGACTGAGTGCGTAGGGGCTTGCCAATTTCTGCACGGCTGAGCGCGCGCAGCTTAGAGGGAACGTCGGATGTGACTAGAAACAAAAAATCGTTTTACAGAGTTTTGATAACGACCTGTTAACTATTATACTATAAATACATTGTCATTTGTTTATCCTAGATTAAAAAAAAGGTTTTTATTAAAAAAAAATACATTTGAAACCGTTGAAGCAACTCTCGTCCGCCTCTAGAATTTCAAGTTATCTTAGTTACGGTCGAAGCATGCAGATAAGAGAGGCAAAAGTACCTACGTTTGGTTTTATGTATGCATGGAATAGAATAGATGTACGACCGACAAACACTGCGGGCATTATACGACAGAAGCGTATAAAGACTTAATCTGCAGCCGGGCCTGTACTTTAGCCAGCGATTTAGTTTTAGCACTGGTGAATCCATACTATGACTGGTCATTAAGAAAATTGTTTACGTTAACTGTTATCGCTCCTCTAGCTGTAAATTTGGGCGTACAAATAATTGTCTTTTGATTCTTTATAATCCAAATGAAGACCGGAGGGCTTTTGTTTTACTCAAATAGACATAGACATTTGAATTTACATTGCATATAAACGCGAATTACGTATGTAGGTAGAGTAAGTCTTTTTATGGCTTTTCTGCACTTATTTTAGTAAATATATCCAACTAACAGCTTTATTAGTTAAATATTTGAAGAGAAAAACAGCCATATTAACATTCTTTGCAAACGAGAGTTCAGCCTATAAAGACATGTAGAAAACACCTACTTGTTACATTTTTCTATGCGGATACAACTAATATAGCCAATGTTTTATATGAACGGCTTAATTTACCATCAACTTTAATCTTCATAAAATTGCATAGAATACTTTCATCACAAAACTCTTTCAAGGTGGTTAAATATTGAAAAAATATATTTTAATGTACCCATACTAAACAATATAAATACAAAGAATTTCAGTTATATTTTTTGTGTTTTTTTTATAACGTTGTATCACATTTCATCAAAACAATAAACGAAGAAAACATCTTAACTTTTCCACATCTTATAAGTTTTTTTTCTATTTTCACAGAATAAAATTATAATAAGAACAGATAATTGCATAATGTGACAGATAGTTGAAATGACAAATGAAAGATATACTATTCAACCAAATTGCTCATTTTCAGCTCACAGAGAAAAGTCATTTCAAAAAGTCATTTTAAATATCAAATGTGAAAAATACATTTGATATTGATCTTGCTAGTAGTTGGAAAAAAATATTCAGTTAAATCACTGTCTTATGTAATTATTTTTAAATAAACTGTTAGTATTTTACTAACTGTAAATAAAATTATTTTATTAGTAAATAATGTAAATAAATTAATAAAAATAGCCATGCCATTTTTATTTTATTTAATCGGTTCCTTTTTTGCCTTAAATTTAATGGCGCAGTAATTGTAGTAGTAACATTGCATAGATTAAAAAAGTTTTTATTTTCAATTCGAAAACTTTTATTTCTGAAAAAAAAACAGTTTATAGTTAATGAATCTACCTGTCATATATAAAATAGAAGTAAAGAGCAATAGTTGCATAGAAATCCATATACACTTTGTAGAATTATCGTTTCTGGTAGGAAGTGTGGCTTAGCCAAGGAGACATATCATCCATTGTTCCAATTGTTCATTGAAGTAATTGCGACGTACACTTGCTCTTTGTGCGGCCAAAGTTATTACCTCTAACGCTAATAAATATAATAATACAGGACAGATAATTTACTCGAATAATTACTTAAAGTGAGCCATTGAAAGTGTATGATTTCCACCATTTTAATGGAGTGGTACGCTGCAATACAATGTTTTCATATAATATACGACATTATTCTTATTATAGATGATTAAAAAACATTAATTATTATTTTATTTTAGTGCTATAATCTTCAGATTTTTTGTCCATTATGAAATTTACTTCTTACTGCTAGAATCTATAACTAAAGCTTCCAATAATCCGTCTAGTTTTCTTTATTGTGTAGTTTTAATACGTTTATTAAAGAACGTCTCGACACTTTAAGTAACATAATTTAAAAATCGGTACTTTATAAAAACTTTTGATTGTTCTGAACCAAATTATATTTATGATTGACAATAAACATTTCAAATTTGATGCAAATAGTATAAAAATTAAAAGCTATATTTAAACATAGAATACACTGTAAAGATCTATTATATCTTTAACGATCAAATTGACTAATATTTCTGATTAATTGAATGAAGCTGTAAATTAAGAGGAGAATGAGACTTTTCATTTTTATTGACAAATCAATAAGAGTTTCAACAGTGGTAAACTATATATTTCATAGACGAATCGATTCTCAATTATTTTTTTGTTTCTTCTTATTTCACTTTGTGACTTAAAGATTTTTTATACGGACAGTGAGTAGGTAACCTTTCTTCACCGATCATTGTCTACATATATCAACACCCTTTTATTTCAATAATTAACTTAATTACAGGATTAGAAATAATATAATATTAACGATTGATTAAATTTGATGTTATTATAGTATTGGACACGGGTTTTCGCAAAGCAGCTACTGAATCTATAAAAAAATATGAATCAATAATAAATGTAAGGCTTTTTTGTTGAGTTCGCCTGCTTGGTTAAGTGGTCAACGTCGTTGACTTCGGTTACGAAGCATGCAGGTTCAAATTTCAGCACGGACAGTTTTATAAATTGATTTTCAATCGATGTCTTGAATTTTCTCCTCCCACCTATCCTATCGTAAAAACAGGACATAACGAGAGCGGTTAGTAAACCACTAGTTCTATCCTAGCCTTTTCTTTCTATTTCCACTCTAATTTAAAAAAAAAAGTAAGGTTGAGCAACTGAGTAACTAGCAGTTCCGTAAAAACACTTCTATAGAGATAAACTCTATCAAGAGTCCATATGCTCCAAATCGGCAGTGGATACAGTAAACAAATATTGGTGACGACACCTTGATGATCTTATGTTCAGTGATCATCACTTAACATAAAAACAATGTTACTTTTATTTTTTTGAAATTATTACTGTTATTCATATAACGGCCCGCGGTGACTTTTCAAAATAATAATACATAAAAATCTTAAACAATATAAACCTTTGCTTGTATCATGGATACAACAGTTTTCTTCATCATTGTGGTAGCTGTGTCAATTTTAATGAATCGCATTATTACAAGTGGCGTAGAGACTTGCAAAATTGAATCAGCATCCAATCAGGCAAACTCTGTTGCGCAGAGGGAGGACATTGTGAAAGTTGTTACTGCGACACACTAAGTACAAGTTCGTTTTACGAGCGTAGAAGTGTAGAGGCGTAGAGGGTATGCCGATAATTAAGATTATATCAGGCATACTGTTTCGTTTTTAATCATAAATGACTAGATACTATCATCACAGTTCTGCCAAAATATCAAATCGTGTTTTTATTTATTTATTAATGTATGGAATAAGTAGTTCAATAATTCAATAATTCATCAGTAAAAATACAATAATTCATTAAAATATTTGTATTATTCAAAACATGAAAAGGTGTGATCAAAAGTATTTGCAATTGATTTTTTTATCTAGATGTGTACATTAATTAATTTCTCAAATTATTATCAATGAGATATGATCATCGATTTACTAAAAACTAGCTATTTCCAAATGTAGTCGTCTTGCATTCAATACCAAAAGTATGCATAATATAAACATAAAAATACTTAGTTCATAATTATAATATTATATATTTTGAAAAAATATTTTTTAATCACAAATAATACTTTTGAGTTATTAAAACAGTAAAAAATGTGAATGTTTTTCAATAGTTTCTAATAAAGCTTTGACCAGCATTGTAAATGTCGTCAAATATGAGAAATATGACCAAAAATATTATATGCGTTATATATATGTGTCATTTAATATTTTTTGTTTATAAAACCACATTAAAAAAAAGTATTGTAGTTGTACTAAACATTATCATAGCACTAATTGCATAAAATAACGTTGAATTTTAGTATAATACAATATTTGTTTCAATAATGTTAGTTAAAAATTAAAAAGTGTATGTTTACAGTCGTTATTTTCTGAAAACTTTCCGATCGCATTATATTATATTTTGGTAAAGGGTTGGATAAGATACTTTTACAAAAGTTGGCAACCCTAAACACAGAGGTGTAGTGGTAAAAGGCGCTCCTTCTCGTACCTGCCATGGCTATACTTAAGCAAACACAATTACGGTCGAACCTGAGCTCGAGAACGGTCAAGTCTAAGCCGAAATAATTGATGGTGCTGCTTTTCTCTCTCGCTTAGATGTATTTGCAGGGCTACATTAAGGAATTGCCCGATTTAGATACATCTAGTAAATCTCTCATATTGCTGTTTATACAAATTCGTAAAAACGACACAGATTTTACTATAATTAAATACCAAACCCGTATTTTTGTTTAATTATTAAGTGTTTTTATCTGTCACTACATTTTTGAACTAACAAACCTGTCTAATTAGTCGTCTTATATTAAGCCCCTAAAAGCCTCATTTGTCCCATGTTAAACTTATGTTGGATTTTGTGACTGGTCGATTAATTTGGCAAAGAAGTTATAATAAAATAATAATTCAACATACTGAGTAAAGTTTTTGACCTTTACTTTGAAAACCAATCAACGAATTATGATATATTTTTAAAAAAACTATTCTTATTCAAGATGTTTTAATTCATCTTCTTAGACTGCCGGTTTTCGAAAAATATTACTATCACAAATTATAATAAATTTTAACCGAAGAGAATTATGAAACAATATTTTTTCACAGTTTTATTACTACCTTATTTAAATAATACATACATATTTATATTTAAATCTGATTAAAAAGATTTATAATCGAATTGTAATGAATCAAAACTTCTGAAAAAATCAAATACTATACAAAGTATATTAAATTATTAATATTATTTATTAAATATATAGCATTAAAAAACCACTTCAAAATTCTTAACTATTCTATTTATAATATAACACAAAACATTATATCAGCTACAAATAAACTTACGTTCGTTGTTTTCTGTTGATCTTTGGCTTTACAGTATATTTTTGAAAATCCAAAATATTTTGACTATTCACAGATAGCTACATTTTTTTGTGTCTTATATATGAACAGAAGTAAGTGATTTGTGGATAAATGTGGGTAGTAAAACAAGCTAATTATATTTTTAAAAAAACACAATATTTCTTTGTCCCTATTTCTACTCTCGACTGATTCTCGCCATGAGCGAAACCGGGCATAAATAAAAGTGGGAAAAAGTACAAAGGAAAATTGTGCTTTTCTTAAAATAATGCTTATCCATCAAGTATTGACAGTAAACACCCTAAAAGTTATTTATAAATTAATATTGAATTTGTCGCTAGTAAAAATTATGAAACCGTCAAATGGTAATTTTTCTAAAAAACTTAAATTAAAATACAGACATTGATTTCATGTGTGTTGCAATTATTCAGTTAATGGGCGATTTCAATATTTTTCATTTAGATTTATTTTTTGACACGTATACGAAAAGGTTGTCTGTTTATATTTTGCAGTGTCTTATCATTCCAGTGGCTGTCTGTATATTTGATAAATGCAAGGAAACTCGAAGGAAGCGGTTGTCGGTATAACTACAAGATTGTGTTGCCTGTCGCTCGTAGCTTTGAACTAGAACAGAACTAAGTGGTCACTGCTGCACAAATTGGAGTCATGTAACCCAACTTACACGTTATGCCAAATTATCAACCAGAGACAATGTTAAATTGCCCCCCTTGAACTAGAATAGTATACTTTCAGTAGAACTATCGCTTCTCAAGTATATTTATTTATCAATTCGATCGTAGTTGGGGAAGATGAAAAAACATCATTTCTTACTTCCTTCGGCAAAGAGTTTATTGCCTTAGCTTTGGATTCAAATTGATAATAATTTATCTTGGATATTATAAAATGACTATTTTCTGTCACTATGAATAGATATAAGAGTCTGCATAACGTGATAACTTATTAAATAATAATCTTTATTGAATTTTTCCGGTTCTAAGCTCAAGAAATGCGACCCCAATACCCACATTTTCTTAAATATCTATTTTAATATGGGTGATACAATGTTTATAATTAAGCTATTTTTATATCATAGTTTTTTGGACCTTTTGTAGTTTATAAAAATACGCGATAACGCGATATCGAGATAAGCGGCCGCGATAAGCGATCGTTCGTAAGATAGCTGGGCTAAACGCGTCAGTTGCAAATTCATATTTGTGCTGAGATGACGTCTTTTTTACGCGCAACTTAAAATATGATTATTTATTAAAAAACCCCAATAATGAGGAAACCACTGGGGTCCCTAAACGACCCCCATGGCAGAGAAGTATTTTTCTGGTGTCCGAGCCGCGAAAGTTAATGAAAAAAGTTAATAAAAGTTAATAAGACTTTTCAATTACATAATAATGTATGCATTATAAATTTTCAATATGAAAACTGATACTTGCGATGCGGTGGCTTAACTTCGTTGAAAACACGGAGATAAGAAAACGAACTAACCATCCTTTTATCAGGTACAAAGTAAAAATAATTACAATAAGCCTGGCTTGAATATGTACTGTGGATTTCTCAAGAAAGTCTAAATTCCACCTATCTATTTGATCAACCGGATGGATCACGCTGTCATCAATAACCGCTGATACCATCCATAGGATGTACTCGTTTGTACTACGGGATGCTGGAATGACCTGGGAGAAAGCAAGGTGGAAAGATGGGAAATAGAGAATCGTGTAGAACTACATATGCTTCTTATAGGTAATAATCAGATTTTCAAAAATTTTGAATGTATTTGAATTTAAGAATAAAAACTGATTTCCTGTCACCCCCTATAAGTTGTATTACAAATAAGTATGCCTAATATGATATCAATGTAAACTTTTAATATTTGGCATTGATATTTTAACTCTGATCTGATCATCTGATGCGATGTTCGATGGAGTACAATACATCGATTAAAGCTTAATACGCTACTTGGTCAAACACGACTTAGATTATATCGTCTAAAGAAGCTATATAACTTTCACAAACAGAATATGAATAATTTAAGACTTTTTGAATGTGGTGTATTTGGTAATTCAAATTAACAAAACATTTACTAGAGCACACTTTTAGTAGATGAAGCTGTAAAAGATAGATGATAATATATTTAATATACATAAATTTAATTAATTTAATAGAACTTTAATGAGCTTATAGGCACAAGCAAACTTTACGATTTAACGAACAATATTTACAATTCAATACGAATATTTTACTCGGTGTATTTAAATTAACAAATAAGTAATCGTCAAAATTATTACTTAAATAACACACTTTACTTTTATCTTAATGATGCTTAGAAACAATCAGAGAAACATTTTGCGGTACGCTGCAAATTTCCAACTAGAAGTTTACAGTTAGACACTTTGGAGTTGGCAATGGAGTTGGCACAGACAGCTCGCTTTGGAAGATATTTTAAAGTCAAACAAAAGTTTTTGTATTGAAAGTTTCTTGATATTGAAAGCTTTGATTGAATCTGCAACGGACGTGTAAATCTCTTAGTTGTATATATGTTAAATACTATACATTTTTTAATAATTCATTGGTTAGTGTACTGCATATCTAATATATTAAAAACATCACTTCTTTGTTGTGATTATTGATAATAATTATTAAGACGCTGTATGTTGTCGATCACTCACTGTTTGTTTATGTTTCAAACTACAATTCATAATATATTTTTATCGAGAGTACACGACCTTAATATCATCAAAGTGTTAGTAAAAATATATGTATAAAACATCCTTATGTTTTTATTTTTCTTCCCAGTTTTATATAAAGAGTCGTGTATTTATTTTTTTTATTATTCGAAGAATGATATTATTGTAAATTTTTTTTTTTATAACTTAAACTATTTCATACTCACGCGATGATTAGTTTAGTAAGTAAAATGACGTCTTTCTAAGCACACTGTCTAGCTTGTAAAATATTAAATAGCTGCTACAAAAAACGGTATTCATAAATTAATCATAATATATTTTGATAACAACTGATATATGAGCATTGAAAATAATAATATAAGTCAAGTTTTTAAAGTACTTCGTAATATATTCGTGACTAATCATAATTCTGGCCATTTCCACCTATTACCAAGTGATACTTTATCATCCAACACTCTTGAATACCCCCAGGTCAAAGAAAGCCTAGATAACTCGAATAGAACTAAAACAAGCCTCCCCTTGGGTAATGGAACATCTTTCGGTACATTGAGCTGTGAGAACCTAAAACTCTACAAACCCCGCCTACGAGAATGTTTTAAAGGGGTATCATGAGTTCGTCGACAGAGATATTTATTTGATAGAAAAAAAGCCAATGCTCTATTCTATGTTTTTTGTTATGATACTTGTAAATCCACTTTATGGATAAAATACATTAACTCCTAATGAAATATTTTATTAAAAATGTATAATATACAACAATTCAATTTTTGAAAACCGTTTGAAAGTTAATCACTTTTAAGAAATCCGATGCCGGGCCCTTCTTTGATCTCGGGATCAACAATTTACAATAATTTTACGTTTTCATTTTATATTTATCCATTATTTGAATACAAAAATATCCGACATTACAACTAAATGTCAAGGTAATATTTTTTAGCCACAGTTGCCTGAAATCAGTTTGAAGAGACACCTGTGTCCAAGATCTTAATTAAAATTGAAAAATCAATGATTTGATCCGAGATATACGAGATCTGAATATTGTAGGAAAAATATACATAGTGAATTTATTTATTGTGTAGATAAAATTTACATGATCTAACTGAGGTTAATTTTTTTGGAATTATTTAATTATTAAATATTGTAGTTAGTCCAGAAGTATTTTCATTTTTTTTATTTCTTCAAGCTATGAGAACTTGAGTGTTTTAATTGGTATTCATTCAAAACTTTCACAGACAAAAAATAATTAAATTATGTTATGAAATAAAATCGTATATGTAGAAATTTATATCATACATAAATTTCCAACAACACTATGAATTCAATGTGAAGAATGATTCTTTAAGAGATCAAATTGCTCTAGCTTAAAACATACTTCTCAATACGGCGTTAACAATAATTATTCTGGATGAATTTTCAGTTTTAAAAATTATCCTTATACATAGTATCCGAAAAATGTTTTTTTAATATATTGGAGATGAAGTATCTGCGTAACAACTCAGCTCTCGGCTACAGCCTTAAAACTCCTCCCTGCCCGCCAAGGGTCGTTGGAAGCTTCGCCAAATAAGATCGGGCTTTGGAAACGGAAACTTAAAACCCTACTCGAAGGCAAGGGTGCGGTGGATACAACTGGCAAAATAGAAAGCTTTTGTTACAATCAGCTTCAAATTTACCTAAATTGTATTATCCACTATCAAACTCCATACAGTGTTAGATATATTTATAAACAAACTGAAATGTATTTTTAATAGTCGATTGTCAATAAAGTTATAAAAGTTAAATCTAAGCAGATATTAAAAAAATGCATTTTTCAATCTATTAATAGCTGTATTTCTAAAGATACACAGGTCTACTGATATTGTGGAATTTCATACGGCACTATTTAATATGTTTCCTTCAAAACAATAAAATCAGTATTATATGAGCCAGTTTTGTTAATTTAAGTCAGTCGATCAAATTGACTACAATACCATATGTACAACGAATTGATAGTTAACAATAGCAATTCAAGCTATGATTTTAATTTTTCGATTATTTAGCGTATTTGAAATTGATTTCTTCAAATATTTGAATAGCCATAATGTATACATTGTATTTTTTATTATGTTTAATCAAAAAATGGGGCCGTCAAGAGAACACTTAGGCAACGGCTAGTCTCTCTAAATAGCACATTTTTATAACCATACTCAGTATAAAAATATTTGGAAACTGAAAATATTTCAACCAAAGCAAAAAAAATATACTTGTCATAAAATAAATATATCATCGAGAATTATCAAACACGAATTGATGTATGATGATTTATTTGATTTAATAAAAACAACACAATCTCAAATTACCTAAAAGAAAGCCAAGATGATATCGTGTTTAACAATATCATAAAATCATGTCATTCCAAATGATATTACAAAGGAAAATATAATGTACATGGCAAACCCTAAAGTAGATTATCTTCTACAAAATTATTTACCATACATATCTTTCCTTCCTGTTTCACTGGGTATTTTGTATGAAGAGACTAAGGCAGTTTCCTGGGTTCTACTGCAGAGTATTTCATATAGGAAAGGCGAGAAAGGGTTATGGGGAAATGGCTTAGAAAGTAAGGAGGGACCGGTATAGTGGCGTAACATTAAAATAAAGTAGGACTTCTTTTGTGAACGCAAAACTTCGCTAACCCACATTCGAAAAAACATACTCATATGTAAATGATAAAGAGTTTGATAACTGAGTGGTTTTTTTGGTTGATTTTTTAATTGTTTCTCAAAATATGAAAATAAGAAAAACGAAGATGGTTTATCATATCGTTAGGAAATTATTGAACGAGAACTGTAACGTTATGTTTTCTTTTTAATTTGCATTAATTTGACGTTAATTCATTATAATATGGCAAACAAAAGCAATGTTATTTGTTTTAAAGAATTATTTAAAAAAATACATGATTGCTATTTTATAATTTTCAGTTATGACGAGGAGTGATGCCATATAACTATTAAACATAAATCTTATAGAATTAAATTAGCTGCTATGTTAAACTTTACGAAAAAAATTGTCATGGTTTAATTACTGTTCAAGTTATTAAAAAAAAGTCTCATTTAACAGTGTTTAAATACTTTGAATTGTATTGGTTAAAATGTTTAAATTCACTCAATATGGATTTTAAATGTAGCATTAAAAAACCACGTTACTAAGGATTGACAAATATAAAATATTAAAATTGTGATTTATTTGCACTGCCATATTCTTCAAAACTTATTATTGCACGCTACTGGGCGGTATGTACGAGTGAGTTAAACAGGTCACCGCTTATGGTCTAATGATAAACATTCTAAACACTGGAGAGTGTGGAGTGTGGAGACCTTTATTGATTATGTGAATAGTTGAATACCATAAATGATGAATAATTAAATATATCTGCAAGCACCTAGGCGCAAAAACGTAGAAAATCTACTAAGAGTATTAGATTTGTGAACAAAATTCATGGAGTTCAATTTTATACTAGACGCTTGTCTCTGATACTGAGCAAAATGTATTTTTTTCCGTAAAACATAAAACATAATATATAAATATTTTAATTATTATAAGTGGTCACGTCAATCACTTAATATGATAAAATAAATGTTATAATATAAACAGTTGTAATAATACAAATATTTTATAAATTACTTGCAAACAATTTAGTTTAAAAAAATGATAGATATTTCCATCCAGTACTATAAAATCTTTTTATTTATTTATTCTCTGTGAGACAATTTATTTATAAAAAAATATCTATTATATTTTATTCAGTAGTTTAGCAAGCAATGTAATCAGTATTTGTTTATTTTTTAAGAGTATAATATGTGCGATAAAATTGAAATTCTAATGGTTTGGAAAATAAAATACATGTTAATTTTCATTAAATTTGTTAATATAATTAGCTTTGCACAAGTTTTTATTTTCATATTATAATATATTAATAACTCAAATGTCACCCATTCAATAGATATTATTATTCTTTCTATATAAGTTATTCGAAATACTGTCGTGGATAAAACATGTCTTAATTTGACACGGCGATCCTTCACCAGGAGCTGTAGGCCTTTTCGCCACAATCCTCTCTGTCTCCGAGTCACATTTCTATGACCTTTTTAATTAACAATAGGTAACTGAGACTCTCCAACACTCGAGCACCAAGTGGCGCATTATATTTCACAAAATTCATGACCACCAATAAATTCCGACGGTTTTCCTCTGCGGGTAGTTTCCTAGCGCGGCCATATATAACTCAGGAGTTGCCTGTTCGCAGGATGGCACGGTCCCCCTTCCGGTCCCTTATATAATAAACACCCGACGATACAGCTCACCCCGTTCTCCTCTCAACAAATTAAACCCATATATACAACCAAAAACAGTCCTAAAAATACGGTAACACAGTGATTATTTTCCTCCGCACAATTTCATTGTTGATATTACTTTAAGAACTCTGAAGGAATAGACCTGTGTAAGCCCGGAGGAAATGTCTGTGTTCGGTAGCCTGTATAAATTTGTCCGCTAAACGTAAGAAAACCAGTATGGGAATGGGTGGAGAAATTTTCAACAGGATCAGAAACGTTCTATGGTAATTTCTTATACAAAAGGTTTTGGGTGAAACACGTAGAAAGATGATGTGTGGGACCCGGCAAAATGTTCAAACTGATTTACAAATTAAACTTTTATATGGTATTAATAATGTATGTTTTATCTTAATACCATTATACTTAGAAGGCTTATCTCAATACATACTTATAAGTAAACCATCTTTTGACGTATTAAAACGTAATGATCAACATTTAGTTTAATTAATCCTAGAGTCGTTCAAATTGTGAACAGTTTTATACGTTGAGTAACTAGCAATTCTGGTTTTCCTTTTTGGCATATTTTTCCATTCAAATACACAAATTAGATTGAAATGGCGCTTGGTTTTTATCGTGTATAAATAACATTAATTATGAGAAAATATTTTCACCAAGTTTAAAAGCTTTAATTGCGATCTGGATTAATTTTACTACAAAAGACGTTTAGTTTTTATTGGGAAAGTAATAGAATAAGCAATTAGAATTTATGTAGGTCTTTTAAATCACATGTGTCATAAAGTTTTATCATCATTAAAAGAAAATTCAAAAAGTGATAACATGCATAGAAATGCTTACTGATTTTAAAAGGTGGGTCCTATCAGACGTCGTGCTATTTTAATATGACATAGATCATATTTACTTAATAAATTTTTGCAATATTAGGCTGGTCTCACTCTGTTTTTTTTAATTTTTAAACGTGTGTTTCTTAATCAACTAATTTTATATCAATGCCCCTATTATGGTATATATATTTGATTAAAATGCTAAAAAAACACTATCTTCTCAGAGTACTCAGCACTATTAACTTTGCAACTAACTTATTCTACACGGACTTATTTGCCCTTAATGTGTTTCTGGAAACACAGCACCTTTGAATGATTGCCTTAATTGTTTCAGGAGCAGAAACAAAAATGTGCTGAAAATGATTTTTTGTTGTTAGGTTTCTGTGGGTTGAGGTTGAGATTAACTTGTACCAAAGTATATATACACGACAGACTTACGAAATTTCTCTCTTTCACTGCACTTGTACGTCTAAATACATTCCCATGGGAATTTGTAAACATTTCTTGGTATAATTCCATATTTAAGTTATATAAAATATTTATTCAAATTTCATTTATTTGATGTTGTGACAAATAAACTGAAGAATCCTCTTATTTTACATTTTTTTATTTATATTCGATCGTTTGGGTATATTCAAATTAGTTATTTTAATTAAAAAATGTTTATTTAAAGCAACAATAAACTGATGACTTTTTTACCATCTTTTAAGTCAATTTCTATTTATTAATCAAATAATTTTAAAGAACTGGATTTAGTATTAGAGTATTTTTTCTGGGCCCGCTTATGCTAAACTCCTTCACATCGTTTTGTCTACGCGCTTGTTTCTTGCCTCAAAGAAGTCTATACGAATTTTATTCTACTCACGTTTGGTTGTAAAGAAAGTTGAGTTACTGTTTACCAGACGTAATAGCTCAGTAGAAAATATATTAAATTATTTGTTTTTGTATATATTTGATATGAAATTAAAGAACGTATTAAATTTCCGGCACATAAATAATTGAAGATATTATTTACAACTTCAATCTTATGTCTTACTTATATCAAATTTACTTATTTCACCAGTATACGTTTCTATTGCAGTTAATAGAAAAATAATTAACTTAAAAATAAAGTTTTAATAATTATATTTAAATATTTGATTGACCATTTATTTGTCTCCATTAAAAGTTATATTGAATTATGATGACGCCATAACTAGCGTTCTGCAGTTAAAAAATGGATTACAAATATAAATTCGAGGTTATGCATTAATTACGTTTAGGTATAAAGTCACAAAACGCATATGTTATCTACACAGAATGAAAAAAAATGTTTTTTCTTCTGATTTCTTTGAAAGAACAAAATGGAAGAAAAATGATTTAATTGATTGAAAATTCATACTACTCAATGTATTTCATTTCAATTTTAAGTGCAAAATATTAAATCAATTTAGTTCTTAAAATTAAATTGATGACATTAGATCAATATTAATTACTATTCTTTATAGTTGTGTCGAAGATAAGTATGCATTTTTGTATTGCTGTAAGATTTTCCGTCAGTAAAATCAAATACAAAAATTACGTTAAATAAAATTCATTTAGAAATACCATTTCCGCTAAACCGGCTGAGTGAATTCACATTTTAAATGTCAGCGATGTAACAAAGTTTCACACTTCTCTCGTATTTTTACTCATTTTCTCCTAATGCTAGTTTTTCTACAAGTCAGTCTAGACTACGACGTGTTCTGCAGAAAGCTTTTTTGCTTTAAATACTTATATCAGTGCAGCCAGGCAACTTAAGTAGTCGTCTGCATATTGCATTAAAAAAAAAATGTTTATTCTACCAACGTTCGCGGAAGAAACTGCCTGAATATAAATGCGGCTATTTTTAAAATGTACAAAATAATACATAAGATACAACTTATTTATTTGTACATTACTATAAGTCAACACAATCATTTGTTTAAGAATATGTCCATTTTTTTCGTATTATAAAATGCTTACGTCGTATCTCTCAATACCAACAATCAGTGCTTTTTTTTAAAAAAAAAGGTGCCGAAACTCACTTCTTGTCAAACTTTTTATTCAAAAAAATGTTTCTAGTGCATTTCCGTTCCCAATGTATAACATTTAGCTTTCTAATGGAAAATTTTATTTAACGAGAACTGCTTTTTTATTAGTTGCTCAAACTCCCTTTTTAATAGAGATTAAAGATGGAAAAATAGGCCTAGTACTGGACTAGTGATTAACTAATCGTTCTCGCTTTGCCTAGTTTATTTTTGGATTATATGAGTCGGAGAGAATTTATATATCTCAAACACCCACGCCTTTGATCTTAACCTAAACCTGAATCTTTGCGTTTGTAGAATGAAGAATATGACCTATTTCGTTTTAATTTATTTCTTGGAGATTTATTTCACATGTCAACACATTGAAAGATTGTTTTTTTACTAATTTATATACCTAATGCAAATCGATTTTTTTTGCTGTTATTACTTATTTGCAAAATAATGATATAATCATTTTTTTCAAATATTGATGCTGGAACGCTGTTCCAACGCGTTACATGGAAAAAAGTACTGCCAACAATAAAATATAAAAGCTACTAAAACTTAAGCGGCCTAATTTTAATGCAAGTATAATTCTACCATTAAGTATTATTTTATGATTTTACTTTTACACGAATATATTCTGGTTACTTCTAGGAAGTTACTACGATTTAACTTGTTAAAAAATAATGCCGCATATAATGAATCAGTTTATTAGACTATATGTATCTTCATGATTAAGGCCTTACTTCGATAACATTTTTTTATATGATTTAAAATTAGTATGTGTAAAATAATATATAAATACATACAAATATTATATAGTTTGATACAAAAATTTACCAGATAAAAGAACACTGTGTTCATTTATATTATATTCTCCGCGTCTAAAAAGTGTTCATAATATTACATTATAAAATCTGTATGACTTGCAAATTGTTGCGCGCAATTTCACTAAGTGAGGTGAACTGTCTTCTTTTTGTTACATTCAAAGACATAAAGCGTCAGTTCTGCAACGTTACTGGTTGGCTGGGTACTCTCTCAGTTTCTCGTCACTCTCGTTTATTTAATTAACGCCTCGGTAAGTGCGTTGCATTTTCGTCGGCTCATTTCACCCTTTGCGTTTCAGGCATTCCTGATTTCATAATTGCATAATCAAAATTCTAAATGTCACTTACACCTCACGTGATAATACCTTACATGTTATCGTGTATTGAATTAATCGTTCAGTGAAACACTTACCTTTTGGTATACATATTTACATAACAATTTAAGATTAAGTGAACAAGTGAATCGTGCCAATTCACCCTTGCTATATTCTATAAATTTATGGAAATTTAATTAACTTCGGTAAAATAATTATTAATTTCCAGAAATTAATATAAGATAATTCTTAAAAATACCCATCATTTAAATCAGTATTTATTCCCGTTCTATAACTTTTTAACGATAACCACATGTGATTTAAAAACCTACAGAGATTGTATGTGTTTATGTGATTGCTTTCTCAATTAATTGAACGTCATTTAAATCAAACCATTACTAAAATAAATTCATATTGCTATCAATAGCATTTAAAATAGTAATAAATAAATTTAATTTGTATATATATACACGATACACTGAAGTCGCCTAAAGACGAAACTCGGATCGTTGAAAAACAAAATTGAATACATATGTATGTTATGTTTTAAGCACACATGGTTACTTTTTTAATAACTTTTGTTGAAATAAAATATATAAGAAGAGTATATTTTTCACACCAAAAGCAAGCATGGTACCAAAGAACACAAAATTAGTCCGAGAGTAAATTTGATCTTTTTTACAGCCAAAAAACAATTTTAATAACAAACATATTTCTAAGCATTTTTATTACTATTTTTTTACTAGGAGCTTTGACTGAAAATAACTGTTGCATTAATGTACATCTCGAATAGTTGACAGCCAATCAACAAATTTATTTCATATGATTGTTACATCTTGAAGTTATATATATGTTTTATTTAAATATAAGTTCTAGTTTTTTAAAGTTTGTACGCATATGCTTAATATTGAATTTATTCATTTTAGCGCTTTTATTGGGTTTTATTCAGAAGTATGTTTTTATTCGAAAAACCATTTTTATATAACTATTTGAGTCGTTGTATGAACCAAGATTGAGTAGTTGGCTAATTAAAAAAAAAGATTGTAATGTTTAACACTTTATCGCGAGCTGATGCGCTTTGGATGGAAAAAAGAAATAATACTTGAAAAAATCAGGTTTAATTTCATGGTAATTTCCGAAACATATTTTAATAAAATATTATAATCTCTTCAAAGTAATGCATGCGTATTAAGGAATATTATCATCATTGGAGATAGAGATGGAGAGGTAGTGGGTTAAATTTGAAATGAACCGCGTTGGGAGAAGGCTTGGAGGGATGTAGAGGCGACACTGGCATGATTAATTGAGGGCCGCAGGCAGCAGCGTCGCGGCGACAACAGACGACGTCGTTTCCTGCAGACGGGCGTCGGTTTTCAATGCTAACATGAAATGCTCAACGCTCCTAGAAAATCCGTTAATCCTCGACAAGATACCAAATATAGCAGTACGAGATAAATAACATTAAATTTACATTATGCATCGAGAATGCGCTCAAATAAACCTAAGTAATACGGACACCGCATATGACATAGTAGTTTTCTTATTAATTACTCTCATGGTACTAACTGTCAATTTTTGGTGAAAGAATTAAAAAAATTATATCGTATTTACTTAAAATAAAACAAATAATGAACCTCTTACTACGCGAATATTTTTTTTTAAATGGAGCAATATTTTTTGATTACATTATAACTTTCAAGTATTTTGTTGAAAATTAACATATTTGTATAATAGTTTGCCTTAGATAATTTGGTACATATTTAAGCACCAGTACTTCAAATTGAAAGCTCATTATCAGTTTTGTTTTTATGTTAAATTGATACTATATTATCATCATCACATTCCTTTACTATAAAAAATGTATTGGTTTTGTCATGTGAAAAACATTTTTTGTATTAATATTTAAAATACAAAGCCTTTTATTGCATGTGTTGATTCATATGTTTACTAAGCTTAAGAATTTTTTTTTTTATATAAGACAACTATTTTTTTAATATTTGTTCAAATAAAGGTACTGTTTAAATTATATGAATATTAAAAAATTTTGTTGCTTGTTTTTTTCATTATTTAAAAAATAGAATATTTATATGAATATATCAGACAAGAGAAATCAAAATCACAAAATACAAATTATCTTCGAAGTAGGTGTGTAAGGGGGCCTCCCATTTTCTAAGAGGTGGGAAAGCTCCAAAACTTTGACACATTGCAGAAACACCTCCGTCACCGTATTGATCTTTCTCGTCTCGAGAGTTAGCCTCCCTTCAGTTTCATTTCACCCCTCACCGTGCCAACCCTTTTCTTAACTGCTGAGGTGTCTGCCCCTTCTCTTCCCCGAAAGCTTTTGCTTCTCCATCCCCTTTCACCCTTGGCACGAGCTCCTTTCTGCTCTAAACCCTTTTGGTAGAAACCACCCTCCTCCATATTTGTACGGTAGACTGAATGGAATATTATTGCATACAAGCTTGAAAACTTTGTTTTTATTAAACAAAATAATATATATTATAATACGTTACACAAATTTTACCCCGAATTTTTTCATTGATTCTTCTTAAAATTAAATCTACGCATTAAATAATGTTGTGCGAAACATTTCAAATACGTTAAAAATGCAGAGTTATATCATTTTTATATTTATTAATTCGACAGTAAATTTATCAAAATACATTTTTAATAAATAATTAAATTTGATAATTTAGTTATTCCACTGATTTATCAATTATAAATGAAATTTTCTTCACATTATACACTAAACGCATATAATATAAATACTGATTTAATTTATTAGTAATGTATGTTTTTTTTTTGTTATCACAATATAACTGAATTATAATAACCAATTTAAAAAAAGAAAACTGTTTGAAATAATAAAACGCTCTCATATAAAGTAACATAAATATATTTTTCAATATGATTGGACTGTTTTTTACAGTTTTCATCGAGAATTTTCTTTTTTGTAACTGTTCAAGTATAAACTCATCATTGCAAATATATCATCTTTGTCATGATATAAGAAAAAGGTTTATCGAATAGTAATTAGAATTTAATATATAAATGGTAAGTAATCCTTTATTTTATTAACCAATATAAATCTTTCATTCAACCATAATTTTTATATTTTTTTGAACACACAATTTAAATTGTTGTTGCCATCATTTCTTACACATTCGTAGAAGAGAGACGAGCTTTTGAAAATCTATTTTATGAAGCGCTTAAATAAACCCAACGCTTGACGGAATAGTTTTCGTTACAAGATAACCTGAATAATATTATTCGGGTTAATACCGCTGGAGAATAGCATCTAGCATTAGATTTATCAAAATTCCAGATTTGGGGATGAGGTGGATAGAGATGGACGGTGTTAACTGCACGGTGCAGGCTTTGGGAGGATGAGCATGCATTCGGCAAGATAACCGACTCGGCTAAGGTTTTGCGGCGTCAACGTTATTGTGTGCCTGGCAAAAGGGGCACCGTGCCTCAGTAGCTGCCAATCTCAGATAGTTGACTTCAGTGGCATTCTTTTAATGTTTCGTTTTCTAGACCCTTCAATAACTATCAAACAATCAAGCCATTGAAAGGTGAACTTAGCCACCTAGTAAAATGTTAAAACTTTATTCTTGGTCTTTTAAGTACAAATACAGCTTTACTTGGTGTTTTGGTGGATTGCATATTTTTATTTAACGGAGATAACTCTATTGCAATGTGTATTAATTACTTCACTTTTACGAAACTTTATGACGCTTAGAATATTACAACGCATCTAACTTATTTTCTTCTAAAATGCCACTGAGCTTACTTCATCTCTAATGGGCTCAATCAGGGATGGGCTGGAGGGGGCTCGGGGGGGCTCGCGCGAGCCCCTTGTTAAATTTTGGACCGGCCGGCGAGCCCCTTGTTAAGTTGAAAGATCAATCATCTCAGATAACATCAATACATAAATGTTATTTCTGTAGACGGTTAAATTGCATTATAAAACATAAGACTCTGTTGACCCTTCAATTTGTTCGTAACATACATTTATTTCAGTTGCATAATAAAAGGGACCTTTTTTTTGAGCCGGTTTTTTTGACTATTGTCTAACAATGCCGATGCTTGATATTTTATTGCTCAGATGTCCAGGCGTCACATATTTATGAGCCTACTTTCAAATTTACTTAACACGTGTACATTTTTTTCATTTCACGACCTTCGCCGTAATCGTTATTCTGCACTTTTTTTTGCTTTTGCAAGGACAGAGTCCTAACATTTCTTTTAAGATTTTTTATGATCTTCTTCTTGGAACTTGGAACGAGGTATAACGTTAGTGAAGAAAATAATTACGATTAAATAAGCAAAAATTAAATCAAGAATGTGTTATTTTTAATGATGATTAAAATAAAATTAAAGGTGTTCAATGTCAATCCGTAGTGTAAAAGAAGGCATGCACAACCTTTTTTATCGAACAGACAGCAAAAAAACAAATTATGGTAGCTAAGGTTTGTAAAGTAAAAATGATATTTAAAGTAAGCTCTTTTTACACGCGGATACGTTTCATGTAAAAAAGCCTTGTATGTAGTTATGTAGATGCACAAGCCGCGAGCCGCATGCGGCTTAAAATAACATTTTTTTCATCCCAAAATAACAAGTTCTTCTACCAATTTTTTTAGTGAATACTACAAATATCTGTGTTTAATATATGAACAAACTATGCAGAAGCAAAGGTATATAATTATTGGATTATCACCGATAGAAAACATAATCCTATTTTTTATTATTTAGCATTATGATATTATTTTCACGGGCATAGATTCGTGACCGAAATTAATCTTTTTACAATGAGTCACAGAATGTATCTCTCGTCTAGTGTAATATATAATTATTTTTCAACACTTTTATCTTCTGCGGCCCGCGAAAAAATAGAAAAATAATAAATTGGTCCTTCTTTCAAAAACCTTGTGCACCACTGATATAAATACGTGAAAGATAGTTTCTATTACATTCGGCCGTGTTATTTTAAAACCGTGCAAAAGAGGATTCGGTGTACATATTAAGCAATACGTGTTGTATTCTTAATTAAAAAATTGATGGGACTTTTACCTTTGTAAAATTTTAACTAATTATTTATAATCCGCAAATCCGCAAAAGCGTATTTCTATGAACCGATTTTGCATCGTCAACCAAAAAGCTTGCTCACATATGTATGTATATTAGAGGTCTGCACGGGCCCGGTCCCTTACGAGCAATCGAGATTCGGGCTCGGGCCGGCCCCGGGTAAGGAATTTATTATTTCAGACCATGTTCGTGTCGTAAGTCAACCATGTTAATTTTAAATATTACCATTTTTATAGAGAATTGTAAATTGTTGTAAATTTGTAAAAAACGGTTTTTTCGGGCTGAGAAGTATAAATCTGGGTTTCGGGTCGGGTTCGGGTAAGAAGTGTGGTATTAGACTCGGGCCTGAGCCTTTCGGGCTCGGAACGGGTAATTTTGGTAAATTTCGGCCCGTGTAATGTATATATATAAATCAAATAAATTACTTAAAAAATATGTACTATATTTTAATTCAAAAACATCCGTGGGCCACAAAAAAACAAGCGGGTCGCATGTCACGGGATTTGCATCATTCCTAATTTAAAGGTATTATGGCCGAGATTAAGCGAGCCCCTTGTTAGAATATTGGCAGCCCACCGCTGGGCTCAATTATCATTTTCAGTAAATATATAGTCTATATTTCTTAATTGGCGGACGTAAAAACTTTTGAGAAGTCCATGGTAATAAAAAAGTAGAGATTTTTTTTCATATATAGCAATTAAACATTCAACATGTATCTTGGACATCAAATTTTGTCTTAAATAACTGAGAAAGTCTTTTGATAAATCTGGGAAATATACTACTAAGACAGATTAAAAAATAATAGTATTCAATGTTCCATATTATATTCGAGAGGTAGTTTCACTTAGATTAATTACTCCGTCCCATTGTATATCATTGCTTTTAGGTTAAAGTTTCGTTGATCTCACACTTGAACTGTTATGTGGTACTTACTCACCATCATCAACTGAATATCACTTTGCATTAATGGATGTCTCAGCGTCAGTAATGCCTTGTATTGTCTTTAATGGCGCCTTATAAGAATTAATATTACTATTCAACATTTAAATCACTAAACTAGATCATAAAATAAAGTTACCACAGTTTTCTTCATGTCTGACATTTCTAGCTAAAAGTTTACCTTATAGCGTAAAGATACAGTCATTATTGAAAAATATACTTGTATTATTCATTTTTAATTCACGTTGTTTTAAATGATAACTTATGGGTGCTTTCTTTATATATGTAAGCCACTGCCCAGCAATGCGTCGATGATGTGCCAGAAATCCGCTGTAGTTCACACCGCAATCGAGTATGAATTTCAAGCGATCCATTACGATTGTGATTTATGATTAAATTCACATCGAATATTAGGAATACTGCAAACGATGCTGAAATTCAACCAGAATTAAGATTATTTATATCTACTAAGATATATGAATACCTGCTTATTATAACACACCTTCCTATTCATTTATATTCAACTTTTTATATTTACACGAGGTAAAACTAAAATAAAAATAAGCCATATATATATTTTATTTATTATAATGTAATATATTGACCATTTACGCTCTTAATGGAAATCAACGCGTTAACCGGTCTCACTACGTCTCGTTTTTTCTTTAACACGAATCCATAAATCGACTGAAAATCAATTTAAAACGTGTTTGATTGTAGGTTTAAATCCGTGATCAAAAATCGAACAGTATTACAAGAAAATGTTTGTATTGTATAAAAGATACAATTACATTAATCTATATGTATTTTTCTTTAGATTCAAATAATTTCTCACTGAAAATAAAGTACATATTAATATGAATGCTATCTTCTATTGAGTAATCTTAGCCTCTCGAGTGCTCAATAGATTTAATTACTAGACATAGGCACTCTGATTGCAATGTGTCGATACTTACGAAATACGACCTGAGATAAACGGATCAACCGTAGCATCTGTCTGGGCGGGGTGACGACGCCCCATAAACTTGGCGCCGCGACGCCCTTATCCTCTTATTCCATAGTTCGCCTTCAAAGAAGCACCCTGCCCGAGGAACCGCAAAATCAATTTCCTTATACGCGCTTAGTTGGATTATACGGTTGAGTGACTGTCTCGCCCTAACACGTTCAGTATAGCATTGAAACATTTTCAAATGATTGTACAGCAGTGATTGTAAACCAACAGTTAATCACGCCAGTACTCAATCATTCAAAATTGTCATTGTATTATTACTGATTGCGAAATCGAAAAAATCCCTATCAGATAACATAACATCTGTATTTTTGTGATTCCATCCAACGTGGTTTTAATCAACGGTCTTGATGCCCTCAGAATCTTCAATTATTGCTTTCAATTCTACATTTTGAAAGCATCAAATCCTATCACTTCAATGAACTATAATGTTCAAGTGAAATACTAGCTTATAATATCATGATTATCTGATATAAGTAATACGTTTACAAAAAAAAAAATATATCATTAAAAGAAATTTTGGTAAATCTGTAACTAGGGCTTCCAAACCGGTTTAAACCGAAACCGGTTAACCGGTTTATCGCGTGTTTTGAAAAAACCCGAAAACCGGTTTATTTCTCTCGGTTAACCGGGTTCTATCAAAAATACTCTTTTCTTATTTTTCATTGTTTTGTACAAAAATAAAAATGTTTTATAATGAATTTACTGCGTTGTATAGGAAACAATTCACAAAATACAACAAACATGTACATATATATATATATATATATTTTGTAGAAAAATCTACTTCTGTCTCAAAGTTGTCCATGTTGTGAACAGAAATGACTCTTTCAAATAATTTGACATTTTTTGACAAGTGAATATTTTGGTATTCTACTCTATTTTTGTCTAAACATTGGATTTATTGTCTTATCCAGTTGGTATTTTTTAAAAATTGAATGCATTTAAACATCATTCTTTTGGTGAGTTTTATAATCAAGCTCTATTTTTTTTATTTGACGTATATTTTTTTATCATAAAATATTTTATAGTAATTGTTACTTTGCCATAGCAAACAGGTTGGTAAATAGAGTCCCATTAAGATAACTGTCGTGTTTTTTTTGTTTGAAATTGGAGTATTAGCTGTTATGCCAAACATTGAAAATTTTCTACGATTTTTTTTTCATACCTTCCTAATGAAAATACTTGATGTTTCGGTTTAAACCGGTTACCCGGTTTATTTGTCAGAAAAAAACCGAAAACCGGTTAGTGTTTATGTCCGGTTAATTGGAAGCCCTATCTGTAACCAACTGTGAATTGCTAACGGCCACTACCGATTGTGATAAAGTTGGTTTCTATTGAATTATTTAACTGTTTAATCAAACAATCTCTCAAAAAGATTCACTTCCACTGATTGATGCGTCGTGAACAAGTTTATTGCAGGATTCCACAAATAGGCTTAGTAATTGATAAAAGTCCGTGAAAATCAAATCAAGTAACACATACTTTACTAGTTTTCTCTGTATTAAAATATATTTAGCTGACACAAAACCATTCTTTATACTTCTTAAAAATAGTTATAATTAATTATTTTCAATATATAGTCATATGTATTATGTGGCAATTAGTTTATACAATTGACCATGGTAATTATTATATTGTATGAGTACTAGTGTGTTGGCTTATAATGAATCCCAATAGCTATGGTATCATAGAAAATTGTGCAATCATATTATATCTGTTTATCACACTGGTTTTTTAAATATTCTTATTCTCGAGTTATATTTATAAAGATTGTAACAATTGGTTAATGATTTTCAATTCCTTTTAAGCCATCCGAAAAGACGTAATTGTTGGTAAAAGTTTAAACTTCTGTATGCATTATCCAGTCTCATAAATTTGTTGGCAGTCGCAACATTCGTAACTTTTATTGTATCATCCCTGAAAATAATAAAAATATGTGATACATATTCATTCATTATAGTTTTATGGCAACCCAAAAACTCATTAACAACACGTTCAAAAAGATTTGATTGAAAATAAAAAGAGAAAATGTATATCCAATCTTTCAAATATTGAATGGACACAGAAGTTATTATTTAATACTTAAATAATTCATTGTTCTTAATATAATAATGTTTATGGTAAAATAAATATGTTGGCATATTAAATGTTGTGCTTATTATTATTATGTGCATATTAAAATATGCAATTCTTTTTCTAAGCAGATTTTGGCAACTCAAAAAAAATACTCAAAGCATTTTGTTATATGAGACTTAAAAATAAATACTGCTTTGTATTTGATAGACAAAACGACAAAGTTGGCTGTTTTTCTCACGCCCTCTTGCACACGATTCCGAACGACAAGAGTCCAATGTGGTAAAAAATCTCAATCATCTGGAAAAAGTACCGGTGCATTTTTGTTTTACTTTGGCAGGAAAAAAGCTCATTTCTACATACATGAAATATGTGCGGAGCCGCCTTGGAGAGGCAGTGCGCTCACTTTGGCAGACTTCAAACAGTCGAGGTGTCGGCGCGATAGGCGCATAACTCGTTTGAAGTGCAGCTGTCAAAGCTTCAGACAGCTTACCTGCGCTTAATTGCACCTCTAATTCACCAATGAACTATGAACAAAACGAAATATGCCGCGCACATATTCGGCATAATATTTTAAGAGAGAAATGTATCATCACAGATTGGCTAATTTTAAAAACACCAAATACTAATTTATATCACAAATTAAATATTAATTGTATAACTTAATATAGTAATTCTCGTCACCTCGTAGTGTTAAAAGGGTCCATGTCTCCAAATATAAAAATGTATTCGTATCTAAAAGAAATTTATGTACGTTATGCTTACGCCTATCTTTTCCGCACCACCCCTATGTATTCAGTTTCATTTATGTCGGTTTAAAATATTCAATCATTGAACGAAATCAATATTAGTAATATGTTTTATCGATAAGTAGGATAGTATCATAAAACTTAATAAAACGCATTGTTAATATGTCTTTATATCTTTTCGACTTTGAAATATTTGTTTTTTTTTTTAATTTACTTAATGTTTTAAATGCATATAAAACACTTTAATTTGAAAATTCATTATGTTTTAATAATTTAATAGTCTATAGACTCTTGTGAATGAAATAATATGGTCAAAATAATTTCTGATTTCTACACAGCCATTTATCGAATCAGTAGGGGTGTCAATATTTTCCTCTGACTAACTACCAAAAACCGGTCTGAAAGAGTAATCGTGTTTTTTTCAGGGCGATCAGCTGACCCCTAATAGAAGTAGAGTTACATTCGGGTCAAGGTGCCATAGCATTGATATTATTCAACTTTTAGAATGCATTTCACCTTTGGCTAGAGTCTTTCAATAAATTGAATAGCAATTATGTGCTTTTTTATAGGAATAAATAGAGATAAATACACACGAACACTATTTATTTATTTTTGCTTTATTCCATGATTTTATATATTATCAAAAAACAATTATGCTAACTAATCTTCCACTCTTGTGCTATTCGAATCATTTAATTCCGAAATAATATTTATATTTTTGTAAATATTTCCGGTTAAAGATTGATCAATATCAAATTTGGATCATAAGTAATCTATCTTAAGCTTGTAGCTGCTTAACGATTTTTTTATATAATATGAGCCCCCAAGAAGTGAAGTTAGCCAACTAGTGAAATTGTAAAAACTTTTTTCTTGGACTTTTAAATAAAATCACTTATTACTATCTAACTTTTTTTTTTAAAACACCACTTGGCTTATGTAAGTGTCATGATTTTTGTATTAGTAATGCTGTGAAAATAAATAAAATATGAAAATATGGCTACCCGCAGAAGGTTATTGTCAACAGTCAATTCTGTAAAAACTTCCAACGAAAAACGCTATAGAAAACATGTTGGTGTTAACAAGGTATTTAGCGAGACAATATTCCTCATGCGACATTACAGAACTAGTTAAACGTCTAACTTATAATGGTCGACCACTGCAGCTAATTACCAATGCTCCGAATGTTAAAAATAATTTAATCTTTCAAATAAGATAACGTAAAATTTTACGAAAGCCAAAATAATGATCTTAAACGTGAAGTTGAAGAATCATCAATACGAATTTGAAAGGAGTATTCTGTTTTATAAACAAAGTATTTATGACAATTCTATAGAGAGTAAATATTATATTGAGTAATATATTTTTTTTAAATTTGTTTCCGCACCTAATGTGGAGCAATTATGAAGATGTCTTAACAATAACAAAAATATGCGAGAACTGCTTGTCACATAATTGCTCAACCTATCTTATTTTCGAAGAGAGAAGGAATAGAAAGGACAGGCAGGACTATTGGTTATCTTATCGCTCTTACTGCGCACCGTAATTTTGGGATTGGAAGTTGGGAGGGAATGTTTTGACATAAAAAAACATCCATGTCTTTTGCTGTGCGTACTGGGACTTAAACCCGTGATATCCGTCACTGAAGCCCAACGAAGTTGACAACGGCACCATAGACCCGAACATACGTTTATTAAGATATTTTTTTATTTATAATGAACCTTAAATTCCACTTCACCAAACAAAATCAAAATTATCTTTTCATAAGTTATATAAATAATAATAAAATATGTATTACATCAACTTGTTGGTTTGTAGACTTAGAGAAATTTTAGGAAAGAATTATACATACTAATAACTGGTAAAGTTATACGAGGCAATCATAAAATACAATATCCATACAAACTTATGCTCTACAATCCATCAGTGCAGTTTATCAAGGTGTGAGTAAGTCTGGCCACAGGTGACACGAAAACCCCCTCTCCCTTTTCGCTCGACACTATCTGAACCCAACCCCCATTATTTTGAACTTATGCCCCCAGAGGTGAATGTGGACTAAGTGTATGAATGAAGGGAGGCAATGTAATGCTGCAACATTTACACTATTTTTTCAATATTGTACTACTTACTGTGTAAGGTCAATTATTATAGTTTCATTTTGCGTGTAAAATAAAATAACATCACACATTATTTTAAATATATTCTGTTCATAACATTAAAACTTTTCTGTGAACAAAAATAATTATAGCGTGTTGATTTGTGATGAAATTTCACTGTATTGTACATATAAAAACGTTGTTTGTTTTATCAAAGTGCAGTACCAGTTTCACTCATGTCCAAGCATTGTTGACTAAATAGTGATGAGTGAAAGAGGTCACGAATAGTTTGATAAAATTATTAAATCATTACAAAAAAACTTTGAACACGTTTTTAGAATCTCATTTTTTTATCTAACAGCACATTAACCCTGTTGTTTTCAAAGCATCAACAAAAATCTCAAGTTAAAAAGCATAACGTCTAATCTGTTTATCTTTTAATCGTCACTTTATTTGCCGCTAATGCGGCGTCTCGCATTTCATGCAGGCCGTACTTTTTTTTGACACACATTGACCTACCACACAAATAATGGACAGGCGACCAATATTAGAACGAAATGCTTATCATATGTCATCTCCAGCTTTTTTATGTTTACGTATCATATTTCATAGCAGTCATTTGCATAGATCAGTGCTCCCAAAAAGATTTTCATATATTTTAAATCTCTTCATAGCTAAATTAACGTGTTAATAAAACAATCGTTGTAAATGAAAAGTAGCTTCATCGTTTTTACGCACTTTATTTTTTTTTGACTTAAATTAATTTGCAGCTCAAGACGAACGTATTGAGTAGTATTTTAAACAAAAAGAGAGCAAAACATCTCGATTTTACGAAAAGATTTTTTATATTTTGGCAATTTAGTGGGCATTTTCGGAATTTTGCTTTTGATATAAAAAATGTATTTATCATTTCATTATTACACTGGTTGAGTAACTAAATGTGACTTTAATTTCACTTCATTAGGAAGTAGCTTTCTTTTTTTGGTTTACCCAAAGTAAGTGAATATTCTTCATTCTAAACGACAGTTTTTTGATATATCGGAGTTTTTGTCTGATGAAATTTAACATATTTCTTACTATGCAAAAATGAAATACCAGAAGTTGGACTGCTGTGCTTAATTGTGTAAAGTCATATTATAGAATCAATGAACTATAATCAGTGGTAAATAAATAGGCACCAGGTTGCTCATTGATTTCTTCCCTATTTTTTTGTATTTATTTTTGTAAAATCCTCCGAGTAGATCAATTTTGAAATAATGATTTTAAATTTTATGAACAGTATTTTGAATATATGTATGTACTTGAAAATTAATTTACAAGTCAATACGTGGCAAAGCTCATATTTAGGTGCCCGGTCGCCGACCTGGCCCGACTTGGTCCCACTACACCACTCTATAGTCTAGCAGTAAGAACACTACTTAGCAATGAGAAGAATTTGTAGTCAAGTCCAGGCAAGTTATAAATCATGTTGTTATATTATAGTTGTTTATATTTCAAACGACTTTGTCTATCTACTTATTTTGTTTATATAAAGTGATTTAAAATCATAAAATATTTCGTTGTTAAAATAAAATTGTTAATATTGTATTAAAAATAATGCAATTTAATTATTTCTAAGCATTTAACAAGTAAGATTATTGCTGTTTACTTTAAAGTGACCACATTTTACGGCCACCTTAAATACTCATCCATCTAACCGTCGGTTGATCATTACCAAGTTGAGTTTACAAAGTGTAAGGTTTCCGGCCGGCACAAGCAAAGAGGGTGGCTGCAGAACTCACCCCCTGCCTCCACAAGCACCCTCGCAGCTCAGACCTCAGCAAACAAAGTGCTATGTCTCCCTCGACGACGTCCACTCGACATGACTTATGAGTCTTATGACTCGCTTCTATGTTAGTTTGATTCTTCAAACCAAACTGTCACGATCAACATATTAATTGGATGCATTACAGAAACAAATCGACTATATATTTAATAACGATGAAATATTGGATTATTTTTATATAATATGTTCGCTCGCAATAAATTGTATGGGAGGTTTTTCAATAAACTATATTACTTGACATCTTTTTACATTGTGTAACAATAGAATGATATACTTATTCAACAGATTTTTTTAAATACGCAAAGCTTATTATTGAGATCGGTTTGTATTCAGTTGTCTTATAACACTTTCATTTAAATATTATTTTTTTTGGCAACCCAATTGCATATAACTACAAAAAAGTATTACACTACCAAAATAAATTGAAGCAAAGTTAAATAAGTTTAGTTAGAAAACATTATGATTTTTTATAATAATACTTTTTTAGTTAAAATCAATTGAGAAATGATTTTGCTACTCCACTCGGCTCCATACTAATCTTAAATAACATCTTCGAAAACGCTTTTGATTATTAAAGGTATGGTCTTTAAATTCAGTTATTAGAGTGTTCCCAAATGGTATAAACCATAGAGCATTATCACGTGATTAATTATTAATCGTAGAAATATCTTATTCTTGTCTTTCTATCCCTACGAATTTCTTTGATAAAAGTAGGTTGAGCGACTGAGTTAATAAACAGTTATCGTAGAAAATACTTCTATTTGGAGGCCAAATGTATTGGGAGCTGACATGAATAAGAAAACAAATATCTGAAAACTTTACTGATAAATGCATAGATTTTTTTTAGTTGCTATAAATGTTACCAACCTTGTCAGGTTCATGGAACAGTGGTCAACATCGATGGCTCCCATGCCAAGCCTCACAGTTTCGAATCCTAGTACGAACAGTATTTTTTCTATCGATTCATGTTCGAAGGCATTTTTGTGATGTATGAAAATCCCCCCACCCCTCCACGACACCAATTCTTAAATAACGGGATCTAGCGACATTAATTAGACAATAAATAGTCCTGTCTAAGCCTTATCCGTTCAATACCTTACTCTCTTCGAAAAAAAGAGAGATTAAACAACTGAGTAACAAGCAGTTCTCGTAGATAAACTTTTGTTGAGATACAGCCCTTAGGACACCATATGCTTCAAATTGGTAACGGACATGGATAAAAAAATATATTTATTATTTATTCCTTTTTTTAAATCAAAACAATGTTTCCCCATATTTTTCTACAAGCTTTGATAATAATAGAATCCATAATAAATTAACATACTACATATTACAATGGATTAATGAAATTATAATCTATGGATGTTACAAATATTATATTTAAATATGTATCGATTTAAATTTACATACATACTAAGCTATGGAGAGTGGCGGTATTTCTATTTCTGAACGTAATTTGATGGAGATTCATCAGCTATCAAAACCACTAGTTTAATATCTTGGCATAACACGTTCCTAATAATTATAATCAACACACACTTGACCTGATGATGCTCCATTCTCAGGGAAACGGTGTTGGTGACATATCACGAGACCTGTCAGAGTGACACGAACTTCGTTCAGACCACTCGATGGATAGGGCCCATTTTAGATTGACTTCGACCGCCTTGTATTTAGGTATCTCATAACCACATATGCGGGTTCACAAACGCGTCAAAATTAGTGAATTCTTTTTAATACAATTTATTTATTTTTTCTCAATTTATGGTTTAGAAATTTAAAAAGTTTTTACTTAATCGCCGCCATACTTAACATGCGGAGAATCGGCTTGATTCAAATTAAGAATAAGCAACGTTCCCATTTAAACATTCTTTTATTATCGTTGTATCTTCTGAATAGTTTGAAAGATAGTTTTATAATCTATGCAATTGAAATATCCGAAATATAAAACAGCCAAAAGTGTAATTATTCAAATAAATACTTACCCAACTTTTTAAAAAAGTTACTATATGATTAAAATGATAATATTGCTATCTTCGATAATATCGCCGTCGTTGATAAAATTTCTTGAGTACTTTTTGAATAAAATGAATTTGTTTTCTGTTTAAATATCGTAAAAATCATAACTATAAAACAATAATTAATTCATGTAAATCTATTAATTTATACGATAAACTGCAAAGGTGTTTTCGTTTTCAGCATTTTGGCATGTTTTTTTAAACTAATTATGTATAATTAAAATGAATTTTTGTTGTGTTCCTGATGAAAGAGTTTGAAAAATTATGAAAATTACTCGACACAACATTATGAGGAGTAAATATTCAAAAAGTGGTGTCACATTTTTTTTAAAAAAATGCTGTTTAATATCAGTTCCAAAAGCCCATAATAAAATCTATGAATGTAAATCACAATTATTGTTCAAGAATAGGTTTTTTCCTATAAAAATTAAATCAAAAGTTGATACATTCAAGCAAACCGTGATTTCTCCAACACTCAAATTTCGCAAGCTCTGTATTTGTGTGACAAATCACTTCGAATTTTTGCTTCTCATGTACTGCATTTTTTTAGTGTCGTAGAATTATATCTACTTTGGATCGATAAATCAATGTATTTTTACCCATTGTTTTTAGTATATTAATATAAAAACCTATGTAGTTTTAATAAATGACTAGCTGTAAGCCCGTTGACCTCAACGGAGAGATTTTTGTTGCATTTTTAAGTAGTCAGAAAAGTTACTGGCGTGAAAAATAAATTACTAACCTATTTATTGAATAATCCAGAAATTCTGATAGTAAAAGAAATATCTCGGGGCGTATATCGACAGCCCTGCCCTGCAGTATTTAAATTGTAAATTATTTATTTTTGGAATAATGTTCTAGTTTGCTAACAACTATTTTTCGTAATAGCAGAAATTTTGTAAATTATTTAATTTTTGGAATAATGTTTATGTTTGCTAACAACCATTTTTCTTAGAAGCAGAAATTTCGTTAATTATTTTATTTTTGGTATAATTTTTAAGTTTGCTAACAATTATTTTTCATAGTAGCAAAAATAGTCCTTGTAAATTACTTAATTTTTGGAATAATGTTTAAGTTTGCTAACAATTATTTTTTCTATTAGCAGAAATAGACCTCGTAAATTATTTAATTTTTGGAATAATGTTTAAATTTGCTAACAACCATTTTTCATAGTAGCAAAAATAGTCCTTGTAAATTACTTAATTTTTGGAATAATGTTTAAGTTTGCTAACAATTATTTTTCCTATTAGCAGAAATAGACCTCGTAAATTATTTAATATTTGGAATAATGTTTAAGTTTGCTAACAACCATTTTTCTTAGAAGCAGAAATTTCGTTAATTATTTTGTTTTTGGTATAATTTTTAAGTTTGCTAACAATTATTTTTCATAGTAGCAAAAATAGTCCTTGTAAATTACTTAATTTTTGGAATAATGTTTAAGTTTGCTAACAATTATTTTTCCTATTAGCAGAAATAGACCTCGTAAATTATTTAATTTTTGGAATAATGTTTAAGTTTGCTAACAACCATTTTTCATAGTAGCAAAAATAGTCCTTGTAAATTACTTAATTTTTGGAACAATGTTTAAGTTTGCTAACAACCATTTTTCTTAGAAGCAGAAATTTCGTAAATTATTTTATTTTTGGTATAATTTTTAAGTTTGCTAACAATTATTTTTCATAGTAGCAAAAATAGTCCTTGTAAATTACTTAATTTTTGGAATAATGTTTAAGTTTGCTAACAATTATTTTTCCTATTAGCAGAAATAGACCTCGTAAATTATTTAATTTTTGGAATAATGTTTAAGTTTGCTAACAACCATTTTTCGTATATATATAAATAAATAGTTAATTAAATTATTATATATAATTGAGCAGCCCTATATACCCGTTCACAACCCTGCAGGTGGAAATCTTGGAATTCAAAATCGTTTAGTGCAAGATTTCACCCACAGATGTCATTATTAGTTCACTTAAAACGCGTTCTTTTTTTTTGCTTTGTATTATTTAAATTATATAAAGTTTTTATATCGCTTTTCTCAAGTGGATTCGTAGATCAGTGTGTAAGCCGTCCGAACGTCGCGCATGAAAATTGGGGCATGGTATCGAATCCCACAGCTTGAGAGAATATTTTTTGAAAATTAATTGTTTTTACACATAATAAAATAAAAATGTCATGATTTCAAAAATTCACTCATGACGTCAGAGAAAAATGAAGAAATGAATTAATGACGACAGCGGGGCAGGATGGGGGGGAGGGGGACCGTCTTTCTTGACGTCATCGAATAGGCGAAATCGCGACCATAATATACAAACGAAAAAAGTATCTCTTTAGTATGAATAAAAAAATGTTGACAGCGTGGCTGGGGCGGAGGAGGGGAAGGGGAAATCGGGGACAATTTACAGACAGACGGACAGACAGACGGACGGACGGACGGACGGACATTAACGACTATTAATATATAGATAATAATGGTATATGTTTTCAGTGGAATGGTTGAATAATATATTAATTAAACTACTATTCTCATACATCGGAAAAAATCTTGTGTTTATATAAATTTGTTTGAATGGTTCGACTTTCAAATCTTTTTCCTGCTTATATTATTTGCAGAGGATAAAACGGAAATCTCCATTACCGACAGTGTGCATGAAGAGCCGCTTGGTGCGAAATTGTTTGTTTTGTGTCAATTTACGAATTCAATTTTAGCTTTCCATTCTCGCGACTTTAATTGGTTTACCGTGACGTTGGCGGAGTTCTCGTGAGCCTCGTGGGGCGACTCGACGTGCAGATCCTTTCTTCTCCCCTAATTCCGTTTTCGCCGAGCGCTAATCTCGTTTACGCGGCCATCTTAGATTGGAAATTTTATCCCTACACAACAATATGGCGGGCGACAATGGGGATAATATCAAACGACCGTTATTATTCCGTCACTTTTGGATTGGCTTGATGGAAACGCATATCTTCACTTTTACAAAAAAAAAAACACAATATCATAAATTAAAAATACCTTGAAGCATTATTTTTTTATTTATTTAATTTATTAACATTGCCCAAGGTTGACAAATTATAATTTTAAAACTTTTACAATGAAGAAAAAAAAATAGTTCAATTGAATATTTAAAGAATTATCTTGCGTTAGAAAAAATAAATATATTTTATCTGTAGTGAATAAATATTTTTCATAATAATCAATACTCTATGCCGGGGGTGGGGAACTTTTTCATTTCTAAAGATTACAATCATTTATCACTCTAACATAATGCCGCAGTAAAGAAAACATTGACACCCCCCCTTTTGTTCGACTGTCGTAAAATACAATGGGTTTATAACGCTCTTTTTCCTAACGCTTACCTATAATTTTTTGATCAAAGTGAATATTTTTATCAAGTCAAAAGGCCGCATCAGAGTAGCCATAAGACCGCATGCGGCCTTTAGGCCGTAGGTTCCCCTCCACTGGTATATGCCTATAGGAAAACATAAATAAACTGTATCAGAATTGTTAATAGTTTCTATTCACAGCTTTATTATAAACAATTAATACATCATATATCAATTACATGTAGAATTTAATGTATATCGCCACTCCGTAAATTGGAGAACTAGGTAACAAGATTCTCAATATTTGTAATATATCTATCAATTTTAATCTTCCGTTTTCTTTTGCAAAATTCAATTAAATATTATTTAATTTTTCACATTTATATAAAATACCATTATTCATCTTTGTTTCAAACAATGTTTATAGCTAATATGTATTTTAAATAAATAAAGTTTGAATTAAATTTTCCTGACAATGATCAAAAAATTAGAGTCACCTTACTTTGTTGTTGTTTTGAGGTGGTGATAATATGATATACTTTGCTAAAGATAACAAAATTTATTTCAAACTGTCTTTGTTCGCAGTTTGTTTAAGCCACGATGGATTTCAGAAAATGCACTACTATTATAGAATTAGGTGGATACAGCAAAAATTATTTTAAATACGTACCATGATAAAAAAATATATGGTCGTATTTGATTTAAATATGATACAATCTTATTTTTGTAATTTTTTTTTTTAGATTTCTGAACTGTGTTATATATAAGTTTGATAATCTAATATTTTGTATCGTTCCAGGAAACACATAAAGTCAATTTATTACCACTTTCAATGGTTTCGGCGGTAACTTTGTGGAAGTTCATTTTAATATAAAATTTAAAATAACTTTCATTATTCCACATATTGTGGAAAAATCCCAATCTGGTTGATTGCAGCTCGTTAGTATCATTATTTGTTTGCTTTATTTCGATTCAATCACCCCCTTCTTTGCTTACCTTAAAACGGAATAAAAAACCCAAACTCCATTTTGTAATTTCATAATAAAAATTTTAGAATCAATCTTGCTTTATTACTTAAGCAAATTTTGTGATAGTAAGTCTGAAGATGCCTCTGAAAGAGGCGAAACACGTGTCACAGTTAGTTACACAATACCTGGAATAATCAAAGTTATTTTTAATTTTATATTCAATTTATTACGTTTAATACTTCTTTTCAGTATAAATTAAGACGTTAGAATATGTAAAAATATCTCTTTTTAGCCAGTGTATATTTTAATTAATGAATAAAAATAGACATGAAAGGAGCGTTAGCTGAAATAGTTCTCAGCCATTAACTGTTAAAACATTAACTGTATAGCTAAAATATATTGATATATTTTCGCATTATTCTAATGATGTTCTACTAGTTCAATCAATATACATGTTCTGTTTTTTTTCGTACATTATCACATTATGCACCAGGTTTAAATTATCATCTTTCAGCGTTTCATTATAATCACCCCTTCAAGAAAAGTCGTTAGAAAGTTTCCATACAAATAGCTTCACTGGAACCTACCTATAAAGCGTCCATGAGAAAGTTTGACCGTAGAAACTGAACTGGCATAACCGGACTGAGATGTTATTGATCGTCAGATGAGAAAATGCAAAGGAGCGAAGTAAACTGGGAGGCAGTGGTAAGTCGCAACGAAGCGATAAACAACCATTCATTATACAATAATTATAGACAATAATATATCATGTTTGCCACCAAGGTGGAGCACGCGAGATTCTAATATGAGTTGTTTTTTAAAGAACTTTTACAGAATAAAAATAAAAAGAACCCTTAGTTTTTTTATATTTTCTTCTGCCTTAAAAAATAAATCATTGCTTTGTTAATATGTTTTATCATTCATTGATCACTTGTCTGTGAAAGATTGACCAAACAAAAATTCATTGATTGTAGTGAAATTGATATGTCTTTTTATTAAAAATATGTTTTATTTAATGTCATAAACAACTCCAATATTCTGACTTACAGTGTAGCTTTTCAAGCGAATCTTTATCATAGAAACATTACAATTTTCCGTTTACTCGAAATGCAAATATTATATGTATTCAATAACCAGAATTCAATACTTCATATAAGAATATGTATTATCTCAGACACAAGCTAATAACCCTCATCTTGCACAAATAAAATGCGGTAAATATAACCCGTTTCTATTGGATAATTTTGCACACTCTAAGCGCTATTTTGCAAAGTATACTACATATATTATATACATAATTATCGTCACAGTAAGGTTAACATATATTTTTAAAATCTGATTTTACTTTTACATTTTTAAATCATATGGGATGAACTAAAATGTGAATGGCTTAAAACACTTGATCCTTATGCGTTCAAGTGCACGGATGAACTTGAACTCACCTGAAGATGCCGAAAGGCGAAATCTGAGCTTATGTGACCAAACTTGTGTGAATGTACATATTTTGAACGATTCAAATTTAGTATTGAAATTCCAAAAAGCACCTTCAGTCACTAACGGCCAAGATCTCAAATTTAATATTGAACTTGCCGGGACTTAAGCCCTTACACATATGACCGCCATTTAATATCTCTTACCACTTAACCACAGCGGTCAACATTTAATAGCTATGGAATCAAATCAATCGAATCGATACGTAATTACTCGTATAAAATATTGAATATTAATCTTCACTAGATTTAATACTTACGTCACATTTATCTTTCAATGGTTTACTGTCTCTGAACAGAGGGTGAAAGAAAGGATTCAGGGGTCGGTGGACTGTGGACCCTTCTTACATCTGCGGCGGGATGAGGAACGGGATTAGTATTCATGGCTGACGGTCGTTAAAACGTCTTTCTCGCTCGCCCACCAGGCTCCCGGAGATTATTCCCACTCGCTATGTTTAATATTGAATGAGACCCTCGATTTGCGACCCACCGTCACGAGAAATTCGCCAAAAGTTTTAATCAAAATTCTTCAAATGATATTGACTGGCTTAATCTATTCGGTCATCTTTATTTTAATCAGTCTACTTAGTAATCAATCATCAGATGCATGCATTTAATATTAAATGTTTTATTAGAATTTTATCATAATACATTATTTTCCTAAGCATATAAATGAATGAAAGCAGTTATTAAAGCAAAGATATGCTTTTATTGAAAAAAATAATATATATACGGAAATATTGTGGTCACTGTAGTTCATTCTGAAAAAAAAACATCAATTCAATTCTAAAAACAATATTATTATTTACCTGTTGATCACATTCCCACAATCATTAAAAGATTAATCATTTACTTCATGTGAATTAATTTTCAATGTTGAAGATTATTATTATTTTGATAAAAAAATATCGTTTTTTTATAATTTAAATCAGTGTTTATAAAGAAAATTTTATATCAATGAACATGTGTGTTTAACCAGACTATACACTTTAAAAAATATCGTATTATATATTATTTTCTTCACAAAACAATTTTAATTTTGATCGAAGTGACGTCACTTGTTAAGTATGGTGTAATTGTAATTAATTTCAATTAATATTTTTTTTTGCAATTAAAAAAATCATATCAATGAAGATTATTAATAAAAATATATAAGTATAAAAAATAATATTTTTTTAATTTCCAATCTCTTTGTATCGGTTAAAATTTTAATAACAAACAAGTGTTTGCTCTCTGCAAATTCTCTGCAAATTCTCTGTTTTATTGAGATTAAAATAAAGCATAATAAGAATTAGAAAACTTATGTCAGTATAATGAAACATAACGAAAAGCAATCATAATCATACATCAAATAAGCTCAAGTTAAAATATCTAAAATAAATCATTTTCTTCTGTTGGCAAAACATATATAACATAACATGAAAATTCTTTTAGTGCAATAAAATTACATAGTGTCACAGATATTAAGAAAAATATTTTGTAAATACCCAACGACACCTTTTGATTGATAAACTATTAATGACAAAAAAAACTCACCGAATGGTTTGATAGAAACATTTGAAAGTGCCACTGTTGGCCGCTTGGAAGCGCCACCTCACGGGAAAGCTTTTACGAAAATGTTGAAAAATACTTTTTATTATTATATGTAATATGTTTTTTTTTCTACTATTTTTTTACATAATATAGACACTATTTAATTTTTTCAGGGCTAGCCAACCTCATGTTATCATGCTGTTATCAACCGTTGATGGCATTACAATGTATTCAACCATTATTAGAAAAGTTTATCATTAGTAGTGTCCTATTTTTTAACTGTAAGTCTGATAAAAATCTTTAGAGATCCGTTGAATTGTATTTTTACTTATAAAAAAGATAACCATTTTATTATTATGTTTACATTCATGTTGACAAATAAAGTTTGAAAAAGGAACACAAATTATGTTTGAAACATATTTTCCAGTCATTCCAACTTACTCCTTATAAACAATCAACTTATGAAGATCATCCACCAAAATATTATTGAATGTTTGAAAAATATTCTTTTCCTCTAACCTAGGTTATTTTGATAACTAATAATTTGATAAAAAAAAATATATATATTTATATATATGAAAATAATAAGTAAGTAATAGGTAAGGCTTTTTCCATAACAGACCGAAATATCTTTCTAGAAAAAATCTGTAAATATTTTGTTTTCCTTTGTTAATTATCACTTTTCAAGATAAATAAAATTGTATGATTGTGTACAATTTTATGACGTAAATTTGTCTAAATATATGACCACCTGTTCAAGTAAGTAATAATAATAATGATACATGTTTACAGGACTAACCTACGTGCTCTTTTGTTAACCATTAAAATGAATGTTAAAAACTTGACCTGTTTTTAAAACTTTTCCAGTTAAGGTACTCACGCCGTTGAACATTTGAACAACCGTACTTACACAAAACGGTTTCTAACTAATACAAACTCACACAAAATGCTTGCCATAGACACATCAACTTTATTGTTCAACTTTGTCCATCTCCACCCTTCCTTCGTGGTGATATTTCTCAGTGAGACAAGACTGTTTAAAAAATCATGACATCAAAAAAATAATAAATAAATAAATGAAGTTGAATTTAGGAACGAGTGTAACTGTCTACAGTGACACCTATAATTTAGACAAAAGTGACTTATTTACAAACATTCGTGTAATTTTCAAAACATACTAGTTGAGTTATCTGTAAAAAAAAAAAAGGTGCTTAAGAAGAGACCTCTTATTTTTTATAATCAACAAAGATTAGCCTGTATTTATATTATTTATCTGTATTCAAAATAAATTATTATTATTTTTATAATGAAAAATGACCTAGCCTAATCTAATCACATCTTTACAACGCAGCTATTGACCAAATTAAAAATAAATACTGACATTAAATGTATATGTTCACACTGACTAAATTAAATGTATACTGAACATTCGCTTAGTAAAATAATGACTATTTAATTATTTACATACTGACCAATTTTGTACAAGTCTAAATATTTACCCAAAATACTAATTTTAAACGTGTTTATAATTTAATGAGCGTATTTGTAATTTAAATGAAGGATCATTTATTGTATTCATTCGAAATAAAATCTACTTTTTGTTTGATTTGTAGGTGTTTCTAATAGATATAAACTTTAATAACAAAATTTTAGGTTCAATTGGAACAGCAATGAAATATCTAAGAATTATAATTATGAGAATTTGATTAATGAATCTCTGGCTTAAATAATTGGCATTGTATGTATTTCTTTTATAAAATAGAGTGATAATTTTATTTATATTTTTTATCGATATTTCCTATATTTATCTCAATTTTATATCCCATTTTAGCTGCTAAATAAATATAAAACTAATTTTTATCTGCAAAACTGCGGTTTGAATAACGAGCTTTTATAACCTTAACCTTTATTGTTATATTAATAGGATTTTTTCTAAATTAGATTTTAGCTTGGCGAATATTTACTGTTTTTTCAATTTTTAAAATAAATAAAATTATTTTAAAATATTCAGGATGAAAATATTCTTCTAAATCCAAAACGTGCTGTGACATCTATGATAATATTGATAAACTTTTTAGTGTTTCTACTGATTCATAGATGGCAGTATAAAAATACATAATATTGGTAAATAGTGAAATTATACTAAACTGTAGTTTTCTACTATTTTTTACTTGTGGTATTTTTTTATATAATATTTAAAACTTATTGTCTTATTCGTCATAATCAGTTTGTGAATACTTTTTCTAACAAAAAACCATATCCATTTTTTACCTAACAAAATTTATAGCTATTATTTTAAAATAAAAACTAATATTTTTTTTTTTAATTCTCGCATTCACAAAAAATATATTAGTTCAAAGAAAACAATCCATTTATGAATTCACAAGTAGGTGGTTAAGGTAAATTTAATATTTCTCTATAACATTATTTATCATATTTATTTATCAAATAAATTCTTCAGACATTCAAAATACTTCTCAATTGTAGCAAAGTTAAAATAAAGCTACAAATCTAAAATAAAAAATCACATCGAATAACAACAGTATATCACAATTAAAGTAAACTTTGCAATCCATTCGCTTACATTTTGGTGGTACATATTGTATATCTGAAAAATGTTTAAATTCATTATTTTTTACCATTCAATTTTTAAATTATTAAAAAAAGAATATCTGAAATGCAGCCGATCCGGGTCGAACAATAGAAACCGGTCAGATATCAATGAATAGAACGGACGCAGCTTCCAACACACACGAATTGTTTATTATCCGTGGAATATTCAGTCTTATTGGCGAATAATAATAAACTCTTAAAAGATTATTAGAAGTTAAAAGCGGTGGCAACATGTTTTTACGCATTGAACTTGGATATTGAAAAACCTGTTCTTACCCCTTGAACCATTTCGCAGGCCCGTCTGAAGTAGAAAATTCATAATATGTTATATTAATGTTTTGATTATACAATATTCAGCGGTGGGCTGCCAAATGTTAGCATGGGGCTCGGTTAACCTGAAACATATATGCGGTGTTCCAGATAAGAAGTGGATTTTTTAACACACTTATAGGAAGATTCGCAATAATTATGAAATCAATTGAATGTTACTAAATATGCTTTAATTATGTAAAAGTATACGGCTATATAAATTTAAAAAAACTTTTGATGTCTTTTAGTATCTTCCGAAATAAATGTATTTTAAGAAAAAATTCCAAATATAAGTCTTTTTTTCATAACAAATAAACCATTTACAGCAATTGATGTTGATCTGAGTTTTTTTTTCTTTAACAAGGGGCTCGCCGGTCTTATTCAAATTTAACAAAGGGCTCGCGCGAGCCCCTCCGAGCCCCCTCCGGCCCACCCTGACAATATCATCAAATAAATAGCAATAGCAATTAAACAAAATATATTATTGTAATGAATTTATAGATTTAGACAATCATATATTGGCTGTAGAATTTTTAAACAAATTATCTATAGATTCTAATACATTTTATTTTATTACTGTCAGTATTATAAAAAATACATGTAGAATATTATAACGCATCCAAATAATGTGTTCCTAAATTAACACATAGCTCACTTCACCTATAATGGGCACATTAGTGATGGTTTGCATTCTAACCTAAGCAATAGGACATTTTCAACAGGATTTCTGGATCAAATCGTTAAAAAAGTTTTTTAAATGTTTGTATTTATTTTTATACAGTTAAGTATATATTTCCAGTTCATAAGTCAGACAGCTTCAAATAACCTGTTTTGAGATAATGGGGAAAGCAATATTTAAATGGCTACCATAAATCAAGGCATTATGCATCTGTGCCCAATACTTAAACATTTTATCAACAGGTGTTTACAGATAATGTACGTAGGTCTGGTTCAGTAGTAGGGTATTAAGAAATATTCGTGTGTTGATCTAGACCAGTGGTTTCCAACCTTTATGTAACTGCGCCTTTCTCTGAAGAAAAAAATATCTTCGCGCCTCCCCATCTTTTATTTCATATATTAATAAAGACACGTTTAAATAAGGGTAAATAAATATATTAGACTGTTCGCACCTCCCTTTGCCTCCCACGTCTACGCCTTCCAGGTTGGAAATCGCTGACCTAGAAAATATAAATATTTTGTTTAATTCTTTGGAAGCATATTGGCGTTAGAGATTTTTGTTTAGGTTTTTTTTAATTATTGTTTATCATGGCATTACAACTGACGCCAATTCACTTCACAAAAATAATTAAAACAAAAAAGATAATACATAAATATATAGAAATATTTTCAAAAAGTAAAACCTATCTAATAAATAGTTCACAAATATTGTAGCTAAAAAAATTCCACTTCTCTTGGCAATACAGTTGAACGGTCGAATTATATAATTAATGGACAAGATAGAACGCAAACTTTACACATATTTAACTACAATTTCGATTTTTCAGATTTGTCTGACTAATGAACAAGATTCATATTCTATATAACTATAACTAATATATTCAAAAAAAAATATCATTCTCAAAACTGGCAAAGTAAACACTACATGCGGCCTTGTGATAATAATATAATATTATAACGATTTTGGAAACGTGATTTTTTAACAATAAACCCTTAAATCCGGATCCAAATGGATGCTGTTCCTATTGATAAACCAACATCTGCACGACTGGTCCATTTGCCTATAACGATTGAAGGGCAAAATAAATAACCGGATTTGTGCTTTTTGTCCACTGGTCTTTTTGGAATGTTTTTAATGAAAAATTTAGTTCTTTGATATTATTCATAACAATCTGAAGTGTTCAAAAATTAAGAAGCACGCGAGTTGAGATATTTTTCATTTGATTTAACTTAATTCTTCGGAGTATTGTTTCTTCGATCATTATAAAGTAGGCCTGTTTTTATTTGTGAAAAAATGTTTGTTGTTCCATATATATTTCATGTGAAATATTTAATGTGTATTTGAAACAATAAAATTATTGTGACAGTGATATATTGCGTTTTATTTATTTATTTAATAAACACTGTTATTTTTTCAACATTTTCGTTTCAATAAACGTGTAAGTTTATTTTTTTATGTATTACATACTGCCGAATTCTTGCCTTAAAATAATATAAAATATTGTATTTATCAATTCAAACCAAAATTTTATAAAAGAAAATAAAACTTTTTTTGTAACTTTATTAGTTTTATTTTAATAATTTCAGTAGTATCTTTGTTAATAATCAAAGATACTATCAATTAGTTTAATATTTGTATTACACTTAATAGCTAAATAAATTTTTAAAAAATACAATATAAAAAAACTACTGAAAAAGACTTATTTAAGGATTTAAAGATTTTTTTGACCCTGCCACTGTTTTGAAACCAGCCATCTGTGTATATATGAGGTATATTAAGGCTTATAGTTCTGATTAAGGCATATGACGAAATAGCGATCATTTATATAAAAAATAAATATTCATATTAACTAAATACTACATATAACTAAATCACAATAGAGTTCGACCAAGTAAATGCCAGTTCAATCAATATATTTAAGGTGTTCTCTGTCAATACTTGGTGAGTAGTTATTATATTTAAAAAATAAAACACTCATTTGTACTAGTTTCGTTTTTCTTTTAAATGATCAAGAACGGGTAAAACCGGTCCTTCTATAAATATTTATATTATTTTTAAAATTAATCTTTCATCGGCCAATCCACACAGCCGAGTGGAAAAGCTCTGGGGCCAACTTTCTACTCGATTGTGTTGCAATACTCCGTAAGAACAAATTAATACGTCGATTTTTAAATCGATTTATCTGTAATAATACGTGATATTTTTAAGTCTTTTTACGCGATTCCGAATGTGGGGCATGTTGTGCAACTATTGTCAATCGTATAGTTCTCCTTAATCATACACGTAACTGAAAAAAGAGGTTGAAACTTTTTTTACTTACCTACTTACGACCAGATTTCGTTTGAGCCATTTTTTTATTTGCTCTATTAAGAATCAGATGTGATGGTAAGAAAAGGTAAAATAAATATGCCATATAGTTTAACATTTTAATAAAAATCAATAAATCGTTTCAAAAATCAACGTATGAAAGTAGCCGAATAGGTATTCACATTAGGGATTGCAATACCGGTATTAACAAAACCCTGATCTCGGTATTCATGATACTGTTAAAATTAATCAAAATCGTGTTTTTAATGTAGTAAAACCATGAAATATTTTGATAAAATTGTTCGCATCAGCATTAGTTTTGTCAATACTGACATGTTTCAGAATTGATAAACCTTTAAATGATGCATTATTATTTTGAAAAATCTATTTAAAAATATATCTATGAATATCACCCGTTTATGATATATTTTACAATCAATGGCGGATTATCCTATAAACGAATGAGGCGCGCGTTTGGAGCTATAATTATTATAATAATCATATTATTATAATAGCTTATATTATATAACACACTTTAACAAACATAACTTTTTGTTCAAATTTTGATATTTGTTTATTATTTTCCACGAAATTTTCTGACGTTTTTATGTTATCCGAAAAAGACGGCTTCCAAATTGTATTGCTCTTGGGGCCTCTCTTGTGCTTAATCCCCCATTGTTTTTAAAATAACGGTATTATAGATAAAATATCGAAATACCGATTTCGATTAACTTATCCGGTATTGCAAACCCAATAGACCAGATTATTTTCTTTTTAAAATACCTGTATTAATATTTGCAATACCAATATTGATACATTTGTCTAATATTACAATCACCACATACAAGTAGTCAAGCCCTGGTTTGTGCTACAGAATATAATTAAAATTGAATACTGATATCTCTCAACAAAATTAAATCGAAATATTATTTTTCTATCGATATTATATAATATAAGACAATAGATTCAAAATATAGTCCCAACTAGTTTCATATTATTTATTACAAGTACTGTCAAAGATATACCTCCAAATTCATTTCAATATAACTAAGTGAACGTTCACAAGATTTTCCGCTAGACTTATTTCTGTGTATTCTAAATACTACGCAGAACAGCCTCATCGCAGAGTTAAGAGAGCCTTCGTTAATGCTCCGCTAGTTTTAATGCTAGTTGCTTACGAAATTTATTCGAAGAAGCCGATCCGGTGACAGCGAATTACTTTTACGAGAATACTTGCAATTTATACCATTGCACGTTCACGGCTATTAAATGATAGTAATACATTTTAAATGTACAATGGTCGAACCTATGCAACGTCTACGCCGTAGCATTGTATAAACGGCTGATATTATATAATATATACTAAATAAAATTTCAATTAATGTTTTAATCATAATAAAAATAAACTGTAGTTAAGTATCGATATTAAAAAATAATTGAACACTCTTTTGTACTTATTCCCCAATTACAGATTAGAATGACAACCAGTTTCGCTCATCACGAGCATTTTCAACTGATGGGAGAATACATATTGATACAGAGCAATTTATAATGTTAAACAGAGATACACAAATTGTACATCTTCATAATATATATTTTTTTTGCCTCTCATCGTCAGTTCGTCATGTATATATTATTTATATCTTGACAACGTAAAAACTCTCAGGATTAAAAAAAACTGTTTATTAAACATTTTCTCTGACAAAAAAATCCTATACCGAAACAATATTTATGATTCATGTTGTTAAACACCGTTAACTATAATTTAAATAAATGGTTACACAGAAAAAAACATAATTCTGTACTTAATGATGACCTTGATGTAATTATGAATTGTAAGTCAAAAGTTCCAGATCCAGAAATGAATTTCTATAGTAAAGTTAAAATTTATGAAACTACAATATTAATACGAGATTACTAGATAAATTCTCAGGTACTTTAAGCCTATTCAATCAAAGTTATAAACTATATCGTATATGAAAAATATTTTAGTTAAGTTAATGTTTTTAATTAATTTTTAAAGTCTTCTTCATTGCTAAATTACACAATATTTATTAAGTTTATGTTGTTAATTGAAAAAATTAAAACAACCAGTAAAGAATTTGTGCACATTATTTTACAAAATAATAAACAAAACAATTACATATCAATTATACAAACCCTTAGACTTTACCAATATATTCTATCTAAGTATGTGTACTTCAACCGACTTAGAGGAATATCTCTTACATTACAAGTCCAATCGTGTTTTCTATCGCTTTATTAGAGACTTGTAAGATTTATTTGTCACATTGTGGCCGTAGGACGTTTAAGAAGAGTTGAGCATTGCATAATTAAATAAATAAATAAATCTAAAATGAAATATAAGAAATAGTAAAATATGCGTAGTTATTTTTCGTAGTCATAAATAGTAAGAACTTACTACAAAATAAAAGAGAATATTAATCAAAACGGAATATACTGTATTTTCTTATTTATTTGTTTGAAAATTTCTCAACTAGTTTTCATCTTACGTAATAAATTACTGTGTTGCTAGCTCTTAATAGACAATTACGAATCAAAAGACTGGTTATTGAAATATTGACAGAAGTTGAATTGAAAGTACTAAAATAAAGATATTCCATTCAAAAAAATCGTATCTAATTGAAGTTATATGTATATTTATGCAAATTGTTTTTCCTACCAGCACCTATCATATTTATACAACCGTTAATTTTAATGGCCACTTTTTCAAAAAAATAATAATGATAAAAACAAATTAAATATAATAGACCTTCAAGATCGTTGCTGAATGTAGACAATGTCATGAAAAACATGTGTATTTAATTTATATTAAATATTGCTGTATATTTTATGAATACAAACCAATTTGTATACTGGGTGTGGATGCGCTTTTTAGTATTAAAAAGCAAGTATTTATAAATACGTTTCCAGCGATTATAAAATTGACTTCACTTAACAGTTTCTTATAACTTAAAGAATGGTATTAGATAATTATGTAAGCACATAAAAAACCTATAAATATTTCTGAAGAACATTTATCGTGAATTTCAAGATTTCAATCCCTTTACTTTGAGCGGTCGTCCTAAAAATGGCTGTAAATTTTATCCAATTGACCGCGGCCAGCCAATGAATATGTCCCAAATGTGCTAGAAACAATATTGCAATTGACAGATGGGACGAGGCGAGGAGGTACTATTTCCTACGAAAGTCTCACATGTACAAAAACACGTGACCAGTAAAAGTATACACTCCAGTATCACACCATCGCTGATTGTTTCAAAACTATTTATTATTTTTTATTAGTCTTTTTAAAAGTTTTTTACTGTTTTCTATCTTTCACTCCTTAGATGAGTTTTAAGTTTTACCGACTTGGAAAAAACATGGGAAATGGGAACCTTTTTATGTTGCAAGTACGAATAGTTTTGTAAATTGATTTTTCTTTAGATTTATAAATTTCTATTTGAAGGCATGGATGTATGTGATGCCTTGAATATACTTCTCCCGCCCGTCTTATTCTAAAAACGGGGCGTAGCAAGAGCCTAGCCCTATCCTTCAATTCCTACTCTCTTTAGAAAAAAAAGATACGTCGAGCATCTGAGAAACTAGCAGTTCCGTAGAAACACTTATATCGAGATAAACTTGATTAAGAGTCCACATGCTCCAAACATTCGGAGTGGACATAGTAAAAAAACAAAAACCTATCTGTAATGAATTTTTATAAATTTGACGAACTTAATTTCAATATATTTTTTTAATATCTAGTTAATTCTATAAAAAACGAATTCTCTGTATCAAGCGTGTGAGATATATGTCTAAAATATTATAATATATACACTAATTTATACTATATTTTCAAATTGGAAGAAATTTCAGAGTGATATCCTTAATTATTAAAATGACATTAATAACCCTATTATTCAGTTATTTGATCATTTTTTCTATTCAAGTTTGACCGTTTAAGTTTAAAAAATTTAAAAGTATCAAAATTAAAACAAACCAAACGTTCGTTCTTTAGTAAATTTATTGCTTCAATATTCTTTGCTGAATCAAAATGAAGAGATTTAAATTAATCCAATAATATCGAGTCAGTTTCTGGTTACAATTTTGAAATCATTACACAAGCACTGTTCCAAGAAAATGGTTTCATTGTCACCGACCTTAAACGGTGGGTCGCGTTCTCTACAAGTCTCTCGGACACATTGTCCGGCAGTCTCGCGCCTCTATTAATTAATCTCACAAAACCGATGTAGTAGAAAATTAGTTCTTCCTCCCGCGGACTTGCTGGTACTTGAGAGTCGGGGGTCAGCTTTTACGTATTGGGGAAGCTTTGCATTGTATTCAGACAACTCGACTTGGTACAGTAAATTAGTTTTAATTAATAATTGTATTGTGATATTTTCGCCATCTTATATGAAATCATAAATACGTTTTTTTTGGTTATATTTGCTTTACCGTCTGTATTTAAAGCAAAGGACATTTATTATATGTCTTCATTGATACTTTCATATTAAAGAAAAGTTTATTTATATATTCGTGACTTACACAATATGTGTGTTCAATAGTGGAACAAATGCGGTATATTTTGGGAGTTAAACGACCAAATGGTGTGTAATTTAAATTTCAATATTATATATCATGCGAAACTGCTGTCATTTAAATAAAAATATGTTTAATGAAATAAAAAAGATTTATTTAAATACATACATTTAATTTAAAAAATATGAAATGATAGAATTCATAAATAATATAGAATTTCGACTGAAGGTGCTTGATGGAAATTTTATGTTAAATTTGAATTATGTTTATTCTATACACTTCCATAAAATTGTTTGTCGATAACGACCCGGGTTTCGCCTTTCGGCACCTTCTAAGAAGCCGAAAGATGCCAAAAGGAAGAAGATGCCGAAAGGCGAAACCCGGGTCGTTATCGACAAACAATTCTATGGAAGTGTACAGAATGAAAATAATTCATAAATAATACTCGATTTTCCAAAACGGTAATTTTTCAAAACGTAGTAAATTATATTTTACTTATTTTTTATCATACTATTGATTTAATTCATCGATATTTTCAAAATTTCGCCATTGAATCTCGATCTACATCTCATGCTATATTTTCCTATACTGTAAAATTAAAAGCCGCACGCTAGAATCAAATGAATTGAAGTTTTTAAATAAACAATCAATATTGGAAATGTTTGGTGACAAATAGCAATGGTACAAATATCAGGACGGTGGGGTGTAGAACGATCTCGGGCCGCGATATGTTCTTCGTAAGAACACATTGAACACAGTATAAGGGTAGAATTTTGGGTGGAACGAAAATTTCAAGCAAATACTTGTCATAGTGTTTATGTGTTGAGGGAATTCAATTTTCTTCAACTGAGTAATCCAATAATCGATTCATTGTCTGATATCAATGTTTGGATTGAATAATTATTTAAAATATTTTTTTTACAATATATTGCTACTGCTAATCTATTACTTGACAAAGCCACTCCATGTTATTTTTTCCGTCTCATCACATCTTTTCACATCCAGTATCATGCTGCAGAAATCATTAAATTTGGAAAAATAATATAATCTCCAGATTATGTGCATCGGATAAATAATTTGTGCATAGGATAAATATTTGTATTCGAAAAAAATTGCTTTTATTAATTATTTTTTAATATTCTTGATTTTATTTTATTTTCATTTGAAGTAGCCACAGTTATTTAGTTAGTTGTTAGCCACAGTTATTTACACTTGCTTTATTATATTATATAACTTTTAACATTAATTTGTCGGCTAATATTTTTCCATTTTTTCGTGCTATTTTGTTTTATTTATTTTATTCACAAAAAGTAAAATCAAATCTCTTTGTTATTGTACAACTTATCAGTAATAATATATTTAAATAGAAAATACTAATAGATTATTTTTCTCTTGGTACCATGTTGAGACAAAACAGTTTGGTATTGTATTACATTATAAATTATTTACAATTTCATTTTGTATCGCAAATTATATCTACAGCATTTTTTTTCATAAGCTATCAGGTCATACGGCTACCCCAAGTCGCCAAATTAGGGTGCAAAACTCCCCAAGAATGGGGAGTACGTCGAGACGCTGGCTCGGCGTCGTTTCCTTATACACCTCCCCCCCTCCATTGCCGGGGTGACCCCCAGCCCGCCCCCTTCATGACCCGCCCTTACCGAGTATTTCAAAGCGAGGGGATGAATAGAAGATACGTTTAATGTACGCATTGATAACTACCCCTCATTCATACAAGCGCAGTACATGCATGCTCTTATGTTTTTCTTGGAACATAAATACTTTGATTTCCATCAATAGAATTACGATGGAATCGAGTAATTAATATTGCTGTAAACATAAATATTTACGGAGAAATTGTTTTTGTTGTTCAGTATTAAATATTTTTTAGCGCTAATTTTAAAAAAGTGATATTAATAATAATAAATAAATATTGTTTCAACAACACAGATATTTCACATCTATTCTGAAAGGAATCGGCAAAACAATGTTTTCGCAACTTCGTTAGAATATTCTGTTAGAAAATTTAAAATATAATATGTTGTATTTTTTCAGTAAAATAAAATAAATATTCTGAAATGCAGTAATTTTCTAACTTATTTTAGTGAAAATTCTATAAATACACATTTTATGACTCTTCATTTCTGTCTTTAACAACTGATTTACATGCAGTTCTCGTAGAAAAACTTTTTTTGAGATACCATATACTCAACATTGGTATGCCATATGCACGAAATTGGGATTGGACACAGATTTATATTATATGTTATCTATTTGTGTTTAAGTTAATTAATTCCTTTTTTACCGTGATCTGTTAAAAATACAATTATATTTAACAGAAATATAATTTTAAATTGATGAAACATAAGTAGCGTTATCGATTTCGTAAATTTTTCCACTCTACTGGAAACCCTTTTTTATATTCGGTTAACTAAAATTAATTTAATCTGGCTCATTCATTTATACATTTAAAAAAAAACACAACGTTTTGTGCCGTATTACTGAACACGCCATTTTTATGTCACGATTCCAAGTTCAACAGGATTTTGACTTTTGAGTAAGTCAAAATGTATAGAACAGTAAACTTGTAAGTATTCAACAGTGTATCCTTTTAAATAGGCTCCTTGCGGTGGAGAATCAATGAGTAAGGGATGAAGACACGTATCTCTATTGCGGTCAACGGCAGGTCAAAACGTCAAACACGCCATTTTAGTTAAACTCAATCCTTAATCCATCCAACAAACCAATCGTCGTAGTCGATGCTCTTTTCATTAATAGCTTTTATACAGAGGAAAATTAGAACATTTAGACTATCAAACGTCTTGTCATATACATAGTTAGGTTTTCAATCTCAAGTCTAATCGTAAAAACATTCATAAAACATTGACGTAAGAATTTTATTTGTGATGTTTCAAAAGGTACTAAATTAAAAATCTTGCATCCGTATTTTTAATTAACTGAAATGAAAATATGGGAAATAATAAAGAAACATGAATTTCGCTTATAACACGACTTTAATTTAAAAAAAAAAAAAAACAAGTTGGTTTAGCTCATCTATTGAATATTTTCAACTGATACTTACTGCTGTTATGTAACCAATGATATCATGCTACAACACATATTATATTTATTTCAATCAATTTTTCCATGTCATTCCATCAGGCATTTATACTTAAGAATATTATATTGAAATACATATTATATAGGGCTGTGGAGTCGCATAAAAAAAAGATGACTCCGACTCCGACTCCAGCTTTAAAATAATTAACGACTCCGAGGAAATTTATCAATAATTTCATTTTAACTTATAAATATCTATACCATCAGATCATCTTTAGTCAGCCAAGCATGAAATGTTAACACTTTTGACTATTTCGTTTAAATCGAGCCGCTCATTTTTCACGACTCCGGCCAAAATACCGCGACTCCACAGCCCTGATATTATATTAATTTAAGTATCCATAAATGTTGTGGATGAAATTAAAATATGTACATATTTAAACAATCAGATAATTTTATATAGAATCAAAAACATTTTAGTACTGATTTAATGAAACAGCTTATTTTCTCAAATAATATAAAAAAATAATCATGCAACATTATCTCATTAAATAAATTCATTAAGCAAATAGTTATTGTTTTTGTTAAAAATCTAACCATATTCGAGTTTTCATAACGGCACTAAAAAGATGTAGAAATTCGTTAAGCAGTTTGTATCTGTAATATTTAAATTGGTCTTAAGTGAATAAAAATCTGTTGTAGAAAATACAATGCCTTAAATTTAGTAATTTAATGTATTGACCATATCTTTATCAATGATCTTTGTTGAACAATAACTAAACTAATTTTTAAGACATCAATAAGATACTTTGTATACATAATTGACAGAGACCATCCAATTCGATAGCCATAATAATTTATTATGCCGTAAGCATCATTGTCTATGAGACGACGACAACTTTACTGTATTGAATTATTTACCACGTACAATGTTATCAAGATATAATTCAACTTGGATTATTATAACTTCGGTAGTCGGCCGTGACAAGAAATATCTTTCCATCTCAAAATCAGACGGAGCTTCTTACTTTGATTAATCTATGTTAGATTCAACTAACTTACTACTTTCTAATAAAAGACTTCCTTACTCAGAATCTCTTAAGTTTGAATTAATAATATTGTTTTGACAGTTTTTGATGTTCGATAATATAACGAAAATATTTTTTTGAATGCTTTAAAAGTAATTATTTTCTTCAGAAAAACATTCGTTTTATTGTCTGTGGATGATATTCCACATTCAAAAAATTGACATTTAAAGACAGCGAATAACATTTTAATTCGTTTTTAACGTTCAAACGTTTTCTGGTAAAATAAATACTGTTTTATTTAGTTTAATGTATAGTATTAATATTAAATTATCACTTTAATATTTCAACTCCTAAGTAACTTGATTATCAATATTATTGAGATAACTTGTAAGTATGATTTCATATTTAAGGATAATTTTCTAAGGTGTATGTTATTCAAATAAACTTTGAAAGTCATCTTTCCTGCAATGATCTAATCAATATTACCTAGTTGTAGTATTAAGGTGGCGAAATATATTTGTATTACAACTGGCATTTCGGTATCGATTGAAATTCACATAAATCGCTCAGTTAATAATCGTGTACCAATCATTGATCATTTTTTAAAAACAAAAATATCCGCCGACATGTTGCCGGAAAATCTCAAATATTAAATTCGGAAACTAAATGAATACTTGATGGTAACCAAAAAAAATGATCTCTTATATCAGTATTACGTAAGTATTTGTATTGTAGTCTAGTATTTTTTCTGGTACGCAAGCTTTTTTAAATGTAAATATAGTATACTTACATACATCAAATTTATCTCGTGTATTTGCAGATGAGACATTATTGTGTTTAACGAAATATAAATTAGAATAATGTTCATTGCACCTATTTGAATACTCCTCAATAAAGTACCAGATGTATAAGAAGGGGAGAACGTTCTATAAAAATAAGGGGAGAAATATTGACTCATTTTTAAATAAGTATACGTAGATTTATTTTGTTTGTCATACATAATCATAAATATGTATATTCATATACATACATACATATATTTGACAACATACTCATAACATGATAGTATTATTGCATATAACAAAATAACTGTGCTCCTATTTTACCGAAATTAATACTATTTTTTTTTTAATTTGTGGCTGTTTTTAAATTTTCATGCTATTTTATGACCAGCCGTAAGCGCGATAGCCGCAAATTTCTTAGTTCCATCAAAAACGATAAGTCTATAAGAGAAATTAAATACGTAATTAAGTTCAAAAATCTACATATATTGTTACATTTTTTAAAATATTTTAATAATTTAGTGTTAATTTATGTATTAAATAACTTTTTAAGTTCATAATAATTTTAGATAAATGATTTCAAATATTCTCATATAAACGTCATTTATTTTAAACAAATGAAGAAATTCTGCAGAATATTTGAAATTAGAATGTTTGTTTAATGTCAGTTAGTTTTACGTTTTTACCTTTAAATAGTTTCTCTAATATTTTATTCGTTTTATTATTTAAAGTTTTACTCGAAATTTCTTTTACATGTCGACTGTGGAAAGGAAAAAGGACGTAACCCACACATATCAAATTGTACAGGGAAAAAAAGTGTTTTGATGATTTTGTGTCATATGCAAATTATGAATTATACACAACCTTAAAGTGCGCGGAGACATCTAAACTGGTATTTAATTGACATAATCTTATATTAATTAAAGAAATTGTTTAGGAAAAACTTTTATTTCAGTCTTTTTTCTTGGTTTTAATTTTTTACAGGGTCATTTTGTTCAAACTTAAAAGTTAAATTCCTAATTCGAAATTTGCAGCTTGCATCCTTTTGATAGAACGTGTATCAAGTTTAATACATTGTAATTATCGAAACAAATCTGTTTTGAAAAAACTGTGGGTTACGTATTTTTTCCTTCCCACGGTCGATATTATATGTTAAGTAAGTATTTAGTCAGCGAAATTCAACTCAATAAAATGAAGTCAACAACCAGCAGATTACTCAGTACAAGAATCGTCTTGATAGGTAATTAAAATTTTCCTGGTGAAGGGTCGTTGAGATAAGAAATTTCAAGATGAATTCAGTTATGGAGGGAGACTGCATACGATAGTAAGAAGTATGTTCAAGAGCAAAAGGCCCTGAAGATAGCAGCCTTCAATTGATAGAGGGAACCACAACGGTGCGTTTACATTTCAAATATTGCTGGACTAAATTAATCTAACCCGTTTTTTCAATAACAGTATTTAATTCATGTTTAACTTTCATTTACTTGCATATTGTCGGCGTATGATTTTTTATTCGAATTTGTGAAATTTATATATCTTGATGCAATACTTATTTTTTTCGTTTACCCACTATTTTGCTGAAATGGAAAGTATTTCAAAATGTGCAAAGACATATTTAATGCTATATACAGGGGTAGGATGGAGGGGGCTCGGAGGGGCTCGGGCGATCCCCTTGTTAGATTTTACCACGGCCGGCGAGCCCCTTGTTAAATTAATAGAAAACAATATTCTCAGATCAAACTAGTACATAACTGCAATCTCTGACATATACTATCTACGACAGCTTCCAGTATACACAGTAGTACATTTTTAGCCATTTTCATTGATTAGTTTATGGTAAACTGCATATTGTTGCATATTTTAAGTGTATTAAGTAACAATTATTTGCTTATTTAAAAGTATTGCATATAATTGCATATGACTGATAAATTACTTTGATATTGAGCGAGCCCCTTGTTAACGTATCGGCAGCCCACCGCTGGCTATATACCTATACTTAATTAATAATCTTTTTTAAGAACTGAAGTTAACTGTGTTTGGCATACTCACCCGAAAAATATGATAATATATTAAATTAAGCAGTACCGTTGATTGACCATACAAAGTGTCGATAGTACACTACGAAAACTTTCAACGTGAAAATACATCATTTTATAGACGAACAAACAGTCTTAGTGTAACACTTTTAAGGTGTTCCCTGTCAATACTTGATTGAAATTTATTTCATTAAATAACACAATAATCAATTTTGTACTAGTTCCACATTTATTTATTGATATCAGGACCGGTTTTATTTATCATGGGCATTTTCAACAGATGTCATTTTTTTAAAAACAAATTATACCTGTTACGGCTCTGACACTAAATTGGTAACTTTTTACGAGTTTATGCTCTAATTGTCGTTAGAAGATAGTTTTCCATAAAACCTATAAATTTTAAAGATAATATAAATATTTTTGTTTATGGATACCGCTTTAAAATAAAATGGATTACAATATAAACCTGTTCAATTCTTTCTTCACCTTGATACAATAATGAAAACAATCACTCTGAAATAAGTATGCAGAGAAATTTACTTAAAAACGTCTGAAAAGAGAAACTAATCAAATAACGCAATTTTAATTGTAGTTAAAATAATCCACTTTGGGAACAGGTGTTGCTTTTAGTGAGTCGATTATTATTTTAAACATTTATTTGTATGCTCAGCTATATTATTGGGCCCTTTATAATAATGTCATTTCAATATATTCGAAACATGATTACTATTTACGATTTTTAAATTAGCAGAAACAGTTAGTTTAACCAAAAAAACCAATTGTCTCAGTTTACTTGAGTGATATAACATGCTCTGTAGGGGGCAGCAATAAGATACCAAGATGCGTATTTGGCAGCCAAGTACCATTCTGACGATGGTAGAGTTACTTGGGAGCTGGAAGGGACAAAGGGGTCACTGCCTCACTTCATATTCATCTGCCATTAGCGCCCTCTCACTCCAGTCGCCTCTACCGTTATGAATCTCAACTAATAGGGCGCACTGATGCAATAGAAAATATAAGGCACGCCAGATTAATTGGACGTTTTATAACATTTTTTTTTGCATTGCAAATAAATTATCGGGCCAATTTCTTCTTCTCAGTGACAGCAGTAGATAGTATTTTGTATTACAAAAAAATCTTAGTGATATAATTTCACAGTTTTTCTTTTTCAGCTAGTAGACAATAAAATTGTGACAAAAAGCTGTTGAGATTGATTGGATACTTAACGTGCAATGCGATTATTAATCACCGAAACCAAAGAATAATCCAAATTCACAAATTATTTTAAAAACCTATATCCATCGCAATTAGTCAAAGTAATATTCCAATTTCTCAATTTAGCTAATGAGCATGTGGTAATATTATTAATTATTTATTTTAATGTCATCGATATTTTTTTTTAATAATAAAATATGTTTACTCTTGTACAAATAGTATGTGACAGAGGCTGGGAATCCGTTGCTTTCTACAAGCTACTACCTAAATGAAAAGAAATTGTTCATTTCATCATTTTCATTTATTCATAAACAAATAAACTGTACGCATTTTAAGAATCTGTGATGTATTGAAGTTTTTTGTATGCGGCTTTATTATAATAGATTACAAACGAATGGATGCGATGTTTTGTCATAAAACAGTTCCCCACCCCCAGTTAAAACTTTGTTTTTGTGAATTCTTCTCTTCTCGTTAATCTTTAAATTTTATATTTTAATGGTATTTATTTTCTATGTAAATACAAAAATCGATTGGTTCTTATTAGAGTCCAGTCTTAAGTTGTTATTTATTACTGATATATTAATTTTATTCTTCGAATCCCAATGTGAAGCATATGGACTCCTAATGCGGTTTACCAAAACATAAGTGTTTCTTCGAGAACCCTTGTTATTCAGTTGCTCAACCTCTCTTTTTTTCCAGTGAGAATAGGCATATAAAGATAATGCTAGAACAGGACTAGTGTTTAACTAATCGCTCTCGCTACACCCCGTTTTTAAGATAAGATGGGTGGAAGGGAAGATATTCAAGACGTCTCAAACATCCATGCCTTCGAACAGAAATTCACAAATCAATTTATAAAGCTGTCAGTACTGCGATTCGAACCCGAGACCTCCGTAACAGAAGCCAAAGACGTTGAGCACTCGATTACTCAGACGACTGAAGGAATTGTTTGTTTCGGTTAAATATTACTGGTATTATAATTTTTGAATATTTCTGACGATGGCGAAAGCCGAAATAACTATCATGTAATCATATTAAAACTGTAAAACTAAATACGTTGTTTTTACCCTATTATAATTTATATATAATATGGATACATTTAATTAAGATATAATGACAGGTCTAAATTGAGTAATTCAAATAAATCGTTGTGTCTCAATTTAATTTGCTTTTTTGGTAAATTATCATACTATAAGAAAATGAATGAAATAAATATATAAAGTTATTTTTAAGTTTCAGTCGCATAACTAAAATAATTTCTTGATATAAACAATCAATGACACTAATGTTATATGTCTCGTTAAAAAAATTTTGAATGGGAATTTACCAGAATAACTTAAATGTTCCTTATAATGTTAGTGTTAAAACTGTTGCCTTTTTTAAAATAAATCTTTAGAGTTGTAAATGTACAGTATTTAGGAAATATAATGATGCATTTTGTATTTATGTAACTTTGTTATACATCCAATTATATTACGATCCTGTTCAAATAAACAATATCGCACAACGTCGCAACTAGTTCGCATAATCTAACAATATGTAAATGGGTCTTCCTTTCCATCAATCGAAGCCCAAGATATGCTCCCGTTCTAAAAGACACTCTGTCTACACTCTACAGGAAACATGCTCATAATCAGTAAAAACCAACTAACGGTTCAAGAGACCATTTCAATTATTTAATTTAACGCAACACAATATGCTCATTGTCGAACAATATCCATATAGTATTTGTTATATTGACTGTTTAAATTTCGTTACATAACATATTATATGTTTAACTTTGTTTGTGTCCTTGGTAAAAATCTATGACTTACTAACATTAAATCATTTTTAAAAAAAGCTAATTGTTTTATACCTAAATTAAATAATTTATAGACAAGTTGAGAATATGTATTATAATTTAAAATTGATTAATATTAAATTTCATTATTGTACAATTTCAAATGTTCCTTTATCAGATGTTATGTTTATGTAGGTTAAAAAATTGTAGAACATATATTTAAAAAGATTACTTATAATCATTTTCCTGAAATATTATGTGTTAAAAAAATTATAATTATAAACATATTTTATATATAAGCACATGAAAACAACAAATTTATAGCTGACGGTGAATTGCATATAAAATATCACAAAGATTAATACAATAGGATAATACACTAATCCATTCTTGTATAATATGTAGGATGCATGGTTAATTTCTTAGTTTTGTGAAAACAATGATATTTTGGTATATCAACTGCATATCTGTTATATTTATGACGCTGACAAAAAGAAGCACTATTTGTTTTATACTATGTATTAATTACAAATCACAACCAAATTAAATATTTAAAAAGTATGTAAATATTTGAAGATCTTTGGCGTAAAGCAATACGGATTTGTTAACTTGATTGCCTTACGCCGTCCGACTTTTCGACGCCGACCCTTCATATTTAATCCAATGATTCTCAACACAACTCGTTTGATACAATGTAATCGCTGAAAAATTATCAATTTTAGATGCGTTGCTTAAATTTGATTAAAAAATTATGTGTTTACATTGTCATGATTCGATAGCAACAGAATAAAATAAGCTTATGGGATATGTCTAGAATCTAGATGATGGAAAACGACATTTCAGTGTATTTCTTTTGTTTAACATCAAAACATTAAGAACAATAACTCATAAATTATTTAGTGAATACAAATGCTGACATTTATTTTCTGAAATCAACGTACTTGATCCGTATCTCAGATATAATTGTAGTGTTTTGTTAAGATGATAATAAATACTAACGACGTTATTAAATTATATAAAATAATGTCTTTGTCAATATTTGTAATAAAAAAACTTTTATGCCAACATTTGTTAGCCATGCATACTTTATATATTATCAAATTATGGTATACTTTAAGATGGTGCGAAATAATTATGAAATGCTTACATATTGGAGATTCAGAAAACGTTTAATCATACTTTTTCGAAGCTGCATCAATTGGAAGGAATCAATATTCTTAATTTTGTATATTTATTGTGAACATACATTTAAAATGTGGTTGCTTTTTTATTCCACTGGTTCTGGTTCTATTTGCACCTTTAGATTGAAGATGCTTCAAATGCCACTTCGTCACCGTACTGTCGGAAGTTGGTAACTAACAAAAATGATGTAAGAATCCAAAGACATTCTTTGTCTGTAATAACTCATTTGGTTTATTTATTATCCAATGTTTACAAAAAAGCGTTTCTTTGTAAAGGCATTATTGTCCATCCTGGGCTATAGGCAATTTACCCGGTCTATTAATTTAAATCTCTTATTTGTGTCGATCTCGCCGATCGGCATTAATACAACTATATTTTGCTATTCAAATTATGATATATATGTTACACAGATTATCGACGCTAGATGCTTAATCCTAAAAACTGAAATTTATCATTTGCGTTTACTCAGAACTATTAATCTGTTACTGACCAACATCTTCCAGAACAGTGTTGTGTCACAACTAGTAACACAACGTGTGGAATAACAAAATAATGTTTCATTAAAAAATGTTATTCAAAAATTTACCGCAGAATCAATCTAAAATATTAGAAAACACCATATAAGTTATATTTCCACATACGCCTTGTTAACGGATATATGAAGTAAAATTTCTTACAATAATTATTTACAAGTATGTTTATGCATATTGAGAGCTTTTTAATCTTAGAGCATCCATAACCAGGGCGGATTCGCAACTACCCTTATATTCTCAGATATCTATACCTCAAAGTTATTATGACAGGGGTCTTGTTTACTTGTTATAACTATCTGCGAACTCAAAAACCTGGTAAGACAAGTTTCTCAGAGAGCCCGCACACTGCTGTTAGACATAATCTGAGACTTTGCCATGCAAAGCTTTCCAAACTTTGTCAAAAGCACAAACATGGTATTTACAACAAAATATTATTCCAAAAAACACTTCATAAAAACCGATTTTTAAACAAGTATTCCTAACTCAACTGTCAATAAAATAAACATATACACATGACCATTATATTAAAATTTATTAGTAAATCTAAATAGCAACATCGTATTGTCATTCATTTAATCAATACTTCAATGATGAAAATAATAAGTAAATACTACACAAAATCTATTCACTATCTTTTATGCCGGGTCTACGACTGTGCGTAGCATCGTAGAGTATTTTTGATTATTTCTTTCTGAAGATGCTAGAAATATAAAATGAGTCTGGTGTAACATGATAAAACTGTACTTTTATAAATTCCAGTGCATTAATTGGTTTTAATTACGGAATTCACTTTTTAGTAAATTAATTAATGTAAACAAAAGAATACATTAACATCACGTTTTAACACTTGACTGTACTTTTCAATACACCACTTATAAATGTTTCAATGTTAATCTTTGGCGGAAATTTGTTAATTACATCTCAACACGATTATATTAAAAACTCGCTACCTGTGTGTAACTATGTATGTTTGAAAGTAAAAAAACTGTGGGATATTTTTATACAAATTTGCATTCATTAAATATTATATCATGCTATTTTACATTATTTTTCATGTGGAAGGGACACAAATTCTGTTTATTTAAATATAGTATAGTGAGAAAGCCAAATGAGCACACATATTCAATCGTGATATTCAAAGTCATGTAGAACAAAAACAATCGACTTAGTGAGGTTTGAAGAATTAATCCAGGTGTTTCGTATTGGTCAAAAACGTGTTCATAACTTACTAACTAGATTTAAGATACTGGCAGCGATGGCGAACTACCGAGGAATCATTGCAATATTCTATCCGAAGGCATAGTTTGAAAGCTTTAGATTCAGTCCATAGGCGGTGTTTGTGTAATAATACCTACGACGGAGCTCATAATACGAATACACCCCCACCCTCCTTTACTTTTGCATCCATCGCTTTGTGGCCATACTACACAATAACTGAAATACTATAATACAATATCTAAACTTACAGCAATCGGCTACAGGTAAAAGATAAGACGTAGAATCTTGAACAGCGCAAAGTTTTCCAATACGAAATAACAACCGTCTAATCAAAATATTTACAACAGTACTGTACATATAAACAGCCTTGTTGTATTAGGCAACCTTCATAGCTTAGTGGCAAAAAGTTTGTCTAGCGATCATAAGGTTCAAGCTTCTAGTCTAAGCAAGGTTAAGTAAGTTATTTCATTGTTAAATGTTGATCCGTTTCATTTCGAATAAATTTACTATGTTTTCGCCAATATATAAATAAGTGATTAAAATTCATGTCACGAGTTAGCAATTAGTAACCGTATCAAATAGTTTCATTCTTTTTTTTAAATCAATACTCTTAGGTAAAATAAAGTACAAGGAAATCATAATCAAACATTTCGTTCCACAATTTTGTTGATTTCTTTCTAGGTTTATTTTAATTGAATTTATATAATATTTAGTATTAACAGTTCTTGAAAAAATATTAAATGCATAATCACTTTCAAACCATTTTTTTTTCAACAAGTATAACAATTACAATTAAAACCTTTAAACCGAATGTGGGAAACGCATCCCAAAGATAATTCAATTGCTTTTTCCTATGTGTCACAGCTAATTACATATATTTTAAATAAAATGAGAAATCATTCAAATTGAATTGTGCAATCGTGCTTATTGTAATCAAATACCAATATGGCTTGTCCAAATATCGTCAGATTTGGTAAAAAAAATAATTTTGGCTATCATTGCCGATAATCATTAAAACCTTTCAATACAGTTTCTAGAGTAGTATCGGTTAGAATACTTGACAACATATATTTAAACGGATGATAATTAAGAAAATATCCAAAAATAACGATGTTTTTAGTAGATTTTCTGAATTGAAATGTATTCAACACAATGTTTCTTCTTAAAACAGACATTATTTTTATCACGAAAAAATGTAATAAATTTTAAGTACATATACCATAACGGTTTATATATATTTTTTTTAAAGTACCAACAATAAATACAGCTGAAATTCAACATCGTAAAGTAACTCTCAGCCTTTCATTTTTAAATGTAAAAAATCTTAATATTTGTTTTCAATATTATACTATCTACTAACTTATAATTACATAAAACTCAATTCCAAGTATATAGCGTTGACCTCTTTTGTTTCTTGCCCCCGAGGGTGAATTAGTTTCAATGGAGGGTCGATCGAGGGGTGGAGGAGCCGTGAAAAGCTAGAGAAGTGGCAGGAGAGGAGGCCAAACACTTCACAACTTTGATAAGGTCTTACAAGTTGTCGTTAAGGAACCAACCATAGAAGATAAGTTGTGATACACCTCCACCCTTCCAATATACGTGCCTGGGTATAAGCAGAAATGTCTCCGATCATATTATAGTTATTCAAACCAGAGTCCAGATTAAGGTTCATCATGCATCGTAATTTATTTGCTTATCCAACGCTTCCTGTTTTAAATATCTGATAATAAAAAATAATTAATTTATTATTATTTTACCAACTTACTTATAATGGCAGCGGTAATGATTAATAAACAACTAACATGTTAATTTAATGATCAATTAACTATTGTTAAAATAGATGAATTGTATATTTTTTTTCGAAATGCATATATAAAGTGTATTAAAATCTTGATATAATTCA
>CM062839.1:11711955-11767044 GCA_031772345.1 Himalopsyche anomala
CGCGCGAGCCCCTCCAAGCCCCCTCTAGCCCACCCCTGATTTTTGCCATATGTTAACTATCCAGTCCTTGCACGGCTATAAATTTTCTTTTTATGAAACGTTTCTCAACTTTTGGATAATGCTACATCACACAGATCTAAAACATTATTATATGAATAACAACAATATGATATTTATTTTTTACAGATAGGTTTTCCGATAAATTTATTATTCCAATATTTTACCTCTCCTCGTTTTCTTACAGCAAAAGTTTTAGGCAAAGTTACGGCTTACCTACGTATAATATATTTAGTAAATTTATCGATGGAAAGGCTGAGCGGGGCAAGTTGCCACCGTCTACCCAAACTTGGAACGGCCAATGTTTTGAATTATTGCTCATTTAAGTGTGACTATGAATGTTTGATGGTGCCCGCCGAAAATTCCCAAGTACGGGGATTTCATACTTACTTTGTAAAGTTATTGCAGCCAATGGTGTTCAAGGTGGACTCAGTAATGTTTACACTTAAGAAAGCCTGTAATCCCCACCAAGACAACAGTCTTATTTGAATAATAATAAAATTAGGAAACTACGTGAAAGTGGTATATTACATTGTTATAATATGTAACTGTATGCCAATAAAAAATTACTGAAGATCTAATCAAATTTATTTGACTCAGATTTCACGACAATATATTTACGTTAAACACACATGTCGTACATAATTTCGTTGATGACGTTCTACGACATACATTTTACTCGGTTAAGAGATGATGAATTCAAAACCTCAAATGAACATGTCCGTTGATTCAATTTTATAATCAATTTAAGACGTAATGATTTCATCGTTTTTAATTATCGATCCTATTCTAAGCCTATCATTTTATCTTTATACTCTAAAAAGAGTGAGAAAGATGATTGATTACCTTATTCACTTTACACAAACTCTCCAGTAGAGAGAGTCTCTACAGATGCTCGTATCTATTTAGTTTTGAGCCCAGTAAATGCCATATATGTTAGCCTTAGTCTAGAACTTATTAGCTTTTGAGTAATAATTACTTGTTCGGATACTTTTCAGTAGATATGTCATTTGCAAAGAAACAAGTCAATAAAATAGTCACCCATTTCCATCTACGAAAATATTAAAGTCGTCGTGATTCAGTTGCTGTCTTCTTTAACACTATTTTTTTTTAAAACACGCATAAGGAATTAAACAAATTGTTTACCGAGAATCTAATGAGAGTCGAACCGTGTGTCATTTTTATGTAACTCTAAAAATCGCAACAGCATTTGAATACAGCTCGAATCAATCAATCATTAAGTGATATATTTCCCATGTTACTTCCATGTTTACTTATTACTAAGATGCTGATTTTTTGTTTCATAATATTTCCTTTAATTATTAATAATAGCAAAACTTCTGCTCACAATTAAACAATAAGAATTTTCGTAACCATTATCAACAATTGCTGTGTGTTTTTTTATTACTAGTAGATTACCTTTATCTTACAAATAAAAAAAAACTATTTTAAAAATAAATACACTGAAATCACCAATACGTACGAACAAAAATAATTATCTTTATTTTGATTAATTTTATCCTATCGCATTGTTCTGGTGACATGTTCCATTAACAAGCCTAAATGATATTTTTCAAAAACTAAACAAATTTACCGATATGTGGGCACCTGACCGACCATAAGGTGAGTGGTTCAAGTAGGCATCGTAGTACTCTCCGTTAGTGCCCCGCCGAACTAATCTTATTATATTAGAAGGAGCAAGAACTTGGTCTAGAAAGTGGACTGAGGACGTTTCTTGTGAGACCTCACCCTATTTTGCGTCAGCAGAGGCCTACCTCTTTCCCAGATGACCACGGCAGAGGTTGGCAAGTTTATATCGTCATAAGTATACATAAATACTTAGCATTTTTTAAGAAATCAATCAAAGAAATTTACATTTGTTAACACTATTGACTATTGAAAATAAAGATTATATGTTAATATCATTGCCTAATAAATATGTACTAATATTTTTTTAAGAATATGTATTTGTTCTATACCTTTTTTTCGTTGGCTAATTGTGCTATAATTTAAATTAAATTACTTAAAATATCAATTGAATCGAAGTACAATCATGAACAAAGATTCATTACAACAAGTATGTTTACATTTATTTATTTTGTAGTTAAAAAGAAGGCGTACTTCAGCTTTTTTACATGGATCAGTATATAAAGTATAATAATTTACCCTCATGACAACAACTTAGAGAATTGGCGGACGGCGTGGCTGGCACGCCTTTAGAATGCCGTCTGGGAATCAGACACTTGGTCTTCCGTGCAGCCACCTGAATTCCACCGCCATGATGATCTCCGACTGTGTAGAAATCTCACACGATGTGATGCGAGTCATTACGAAGAACAGAAGTTCTATGCAAAATATATTAGTGATCACAAAAATGAGAAATGTTTGAGGAAGCTGAAAGATCTTAAAAAAATACTTGTTATCCGAATTAATTTTGCACAATTATTTCCTACTAAATTTCTTTTTAAAAACTCCTCTATATTCCAAGCAAATGACTTATCGCTCGTATGTAGTTTATTGTTAACCCCTGAAAATATAGAAACGATCAACCTATAAGCCAAATGTTCAGCTCTTTGATCTGCTATGAAGCATTAGCAAAGTGAATTCGTTAATATTAATTATTTGTAATGCAAATAACAATTTCTGTTTCTTAATTGAAATACCGTTCAATGCCTATAAATGATTAAGTAAACCTTACATCGAGGGAAATAAATTTAATTTCCAAGAACCATCTTTAATAGTTATAATAATTAATAGTGAATAAAATACGGATACATATTATACACTATGTCATCAATCTTGGGAAAGACATTGAATACTAAATTTTATAATAAGACGAATGGATACAATTTACTTATTGGTATTTTTTAACGTACTTTCTTAATCTGTTTAATACTCAAGATATATTGACATAAAATTTAACTGAAGCATATATACTTTTAATGAACAATTTTAACAGATGGTTTTAAAAGAGAACTTTTTACAAAATATTCGCTTTTTATTTTCATAATGGAGTAGGTAATGATCAAATAGAATAAATGGTCTTACATTTTAAATCAACTGACAAATTATGTGTCAGACTAGAAACCAAAAAATATTACACAGCTCTATTATATAATAATAATTGAATAAATTTATTTAATAAAAATTAGATTAATATTAAAATGAATTAGCAATAATAGTACAATATTCTTATTTTCGACTTTCTATTAATCAATTAATATGAAAAATAATTTACACACGACCGTATTGATTTTAATATTACGGATTTTATTTTCAAAAAAGGAAAGAGTTGGATTGTCTTTATTCATATTTATTGCCACCGTTTTTTATAAAAAAAAATACTGCGTTTTTTATGCCTAATAAATAAGAAAAAAAGGAGGTTGTTAATGTCTTAGGTATGTATAATATTTTGTTTTCTTTAGTTTAGATACACAAAACTTACAAGAGAAACATAAAGCCAAGTACATTTTCGGCAGAGTTCTCGAACGGCAAAAGTTTCTCGTACTAAAGGCATTCGCCCACACAGCAGAGCGTAGAAAGATTTCCTCGGCCATAAATTATTCAATTATCATAAAAAGGCACTTAAATATATGAAGTTGTTATTAAATTGCATGGATACAGACGTTTGCGAAATTAATGGCTTTCTCTCTAACTCGATTACAATGGATAAGGTAATAATATATCAGTGTTGACATCGAAAACCACTTCATGGCTATTTTTTTTTCACTCTGGCAATCTTTGCGGAATAATTGCTTGCGGATATTTATTTATCTGAAAGAACCATAGACAAATTTCCCACTCTCGATAAATCACTTCTTGTATTTTGAATAAAGAATGTTATTATGTAAAATTTAAAGCAAAGATATCTGGTTGTATCTCTATCAACATGAAAAAGATTTTAAATACATATTTTTATTTCGTTTGCGAAAATTTTTGTTGATATTTTTAACCATTTTTAGACATTAAACATTGATATCGAATTTATAATAAATAATTAACATTCCTTTCTGTGTTTGACTTGAACATGCTTTAAAATATATTACGCCAAAAAAACTCTATTTATACTTTTATATTGAAATATATATAAAAAAGCATTTTATGAAAACTAATTATTAGTCAATATGTTGAATATGAACCAGTGGCAACAAGTTTTGCTTAGATATCAATTGCGAATGATTATGATTAGGGCATCCAATCCCGGGATCCGGGATCCCGTAATCCCGGGATCCCGTTCAATTTTCTGATCCCGAAATCCCGGGATTGACATGGTCGCGATCCCGGGATTTCGGGATTGAGAAATTTGTAGTAAATCTCGAAAAGAGAGATGAAATTGGCAAATTGTCGATTGAAATTCCTCGGTGAGCTAAAAAAAAAAAAAACGAGGTTTTGTGGGAATTCGGGGGAAAAGTATACCAAATTGAGGATTTTAAATTCCTCGGTGAGCTAAAAAAAAAAAAAAAAACGAGGTTTTGTGAGAATTCGGGGAAAAAGTATACCAAATTGAGGATTTCAAATTCCTCGGTGAGCTAAAAAAAAAAAAAACGAGGTTTCGTGAGAATACGGGGAAAAAGTATACCAAATCAGAGATTTCAAATTCCTCGGTAAATTTATCTCAATCCCGGGATTGAAAATTTATCAATCCCGAAATCCCGGGATTGGAAAAAGGCTCCGGGATTGGATACCCTAATTATGATAGTAAAGATAAAAGATAGTGAAGTTAAAATGACCGACTGTTTTCGAAGTGTTTTATATTTTAATTGTTTATCATAGGTTGGAAAATAAAATCTACATTCAAATATATTGTTTGCTAATAAATAATCTGTTACTTGCGCAATAATTTTTGAAATTTAAAATTTGAAAACTTTAATAAAATAAAAATCGATCTTTTGAATATTTACTGTTTGTAATATTCGACAGCTTACTTATAAAAAAAAAATATATACATATACTATTTTGTAGAAGACGTCTTTAATGTTTGAATAATTATTGAAAAAAAAAAAATGTTTTTGCATAAAATCAAAATTATATGAATTATAAACACCTTCATTACAACAACATTAAAAAATATACCATGCGTCAGATTAATTAGGTACATCTTTAATTAAGTTTTCTACAGCGTTTAGTTTAGCGGGTATATATAATACATACAAAGTCTTGTAAGTGTCTATCACAACAGTGCAAACGACATTATAGTAATTAAAATAAGCGTGACAATTAAATGCTTTAAGCCGATTTTGACATGCATCGGATTAATTGTATAGTCATAATACAGAGCTGTCCGTAAACTGTGTCTATAATCTTGCTGCATAGTGTAATAATTAAGTTCAGTTCAAAATTAAGACTGCAAACTTTGAACATAACATAAGCAGCTCCAATTTCGCTACATAGCTTTAGGAAATGCATCGAAGCTCTGAAAGTGCAGCTCCACGAGTTTCCACTTGGGAAACAATCAGTGCAGTTCTTCCACAAAACAATTCTTGTTCGAAAATTAAAAAATACCACAAACAACTATTTTTACTTTACAGTATTTACACTATGGTTTAATATTTTCTTGACAGGAAAACAATGATACCAATGGCGGATTACGCACATGTTTTTCGTATAAAATAAAAACGTTAGAAAATTTCAAGTAAAATATATAAAAAAATGTATATGGGTTATATTGTATAATATATTTTTGAGACCTCTAAGATTTGGAAACGCCAAGCGAGCGCTTCATATGGATGATACATAGTATGAAATATTATTAGCTTCACTGATCAAATAAATTTAATAAACGTTTCTCCAATCATGTAATATTTTTGCTGACAAGCCAGGTTTAAATTCATACTTACAGGATTTCGTTTGTCGTGTCATATACACTCAATTTTTTTTTTACGTGGTTTTAAAATAGCGCGGTCCTTTAGAGCACTGTTTCTCAACGGTGGGCCATGTGCCCCCAGGGGGCACAGCGTGTCCCAAGGGGCCACAGAGATTTATTTTTGTTTTGGGGAGCCAAAACACAGTTCAGGGGAGCCACGGGCAAATTGATTTCAAATTCCTCGGAGAGCTAAAAAAAAAAAAGGTGTTTTTAGAGATATTCTGGGAAAAGTATACCAAATCGGAGATTTCAAATTTCTCGGTGAGCTAAAAAAAAAAGGTGTTCTTGGAGATATTCTGGGAAAAAGTATACCAAATCGGAGATTTCCAATTTCTCGTGAGCTAAAAAAAAAGGTAGGAGGCCACAGAAAATAAGACACTCAAAGGGCCACGCTCCCAAAAGTTGAGAAACACTGCTTTAGAGGATTAAAATATAGTATTCGTTCTTAGGAACGAATCCTATATTTTTACACGAATTATTTATTCTAAGACGATTCCCATTTCTCAGAAACAAACATCACTAAAGAAGATAACGGATTTCTTTAAAACAATAAATTCAACAACACGAGACAGTTATAACAAACAAAAAACTTTATTAAATCCTAACACATTAGATGTGTCAGACATTTTTTGCGATTAAAGCGGCTTAAGTCTAGTCTCACATAAAACTTCCCGTATAATTATAATGATATTTCGTGTAATTTACTTGTTAATAAAACATTTGACATTTTTTAAATTATTACAATATTTCTTATACATATCCTATTTATTTAGTGCATGCCACTGCCAGAAGTATAAGCATATGAATCGACAGGGCTAAAGTTTATCGGTTAGATCGCCTCTGCGATACAAAACGACTTACCAAGGTCTTCCAGGGAGATTTTCATCGACAAAATACGAAATCTGCTAAGCTTGATCTCATAGCTGAAGCTTGTGGCCAAAAATCGTTTTTATCGCTTGTTTAATAATGTCATATTACCGTTCATAATTGAAAAGCATAAGCTGGATTTTGAAAATCAATATACGTATAATCCTTGTTTAAGTTCTTTATTTTTACCCATGTTATAGGGTTTTGGCGAAGAGTGCAAAAATAGGCTTCTTTCGGGTATGCCCCGAAATATTGGTCCTAGAAATATTATGGTGAATATTTGAATTTAGAACAGCTTAAATAATACTTTTTACACAACGATTTAATATATAAATAGTCTTATATGCTATAATTAAACTTTTTGGCTAATAGCTGATAAACGTAGAGTGAAGACTTTTTTTAACACTCGCAATGGCATGTACACCACATGTTTCATGTTTCAAAAGATTCGTTTTAAAAAAAGAAAGGACTTTCATTTTTTTCTAACGAGTTGAAAAAATACAACGATAATATGGAAATACAAAGTTTTATATTATTATGTCAATTCTTTTCATTAGAGATAATTAATGTATGTCTGCAAAAACTTCAATAACAAACAATACCACAAAAAAGTCCTTAATTTAATTCAGGGCAATAAAACGTAAAAAAGAGGTAATAATGTAACGAGGCTGATGATAAAAATATATGTAAATGGTAAGAATACATAAATTCTAAAAACCTTTTTTTAGCGTTTTCTAACAACAAATTAAAACCGAACTAGTTTTACTAGGATTATAAAAGCTTTTAAAAAACTGAAATAATTTTTTTTCTGTATTTTTTTAAAATTGTACAAATATTTTAACGTTTTTCGTAAGTAGAGAATTGTAAAAAAACTAATAATACAAAAATAGCATCCGCCATTTAAAAAATTCACCCTTCAGTCGAACTATGTGGATATCTGAAAAGATAAACCGCGAATCCGAGAAGAGGGGATATTCGCCGAATCATCCCCCGAATCGGCCATGTTTAGCAACAACACAGCATCTCAGCGCATTTTTTCCCGACCCCTAAATATTATAAGCCCCCGCCGGGTTGATTTGCATAGAAATGTCTTAAGTTTGCGAATAGGGGGATAAGTAATCGTATTTGTATTCATGAAGTAAGAATGAGGGCGGCATCTCCGAATGCCTAGCACAGGAAGCAGTTGTCGCTTTATGCCTAGCTAATAGCTAGTATATTTACAACAGAGGACTAGAAACGTCTTCCGCTTATAATGCCACTTATACTTTTATGACATGAAAATATACTCGCTATAAAATATACGGATTTCAAAGTATTGACAATCCACCAAAGTATTCAGAAATCACCACACTTTGAAACCACGGGCGGCTTACTGCTTATTTATACTAATGACAATGATGTCTACTGTAAAACATACTACTGAAGAAATCAAAAGTAGTTTTGTAATAATCCGCGCGCTTGAATCTGTATTTTTTAATTAAGTACATATATTATTTTCTTTTCAGTTACCCAAATATTACTTTTCATAAATAAAAATTAGAGAATTCCTAATTTACACGAAAATGGCATAATTTACTATTGGTGTATTTTTTCTGAATCTCGTAAATCTTAAAACTGATGTCAAATTTGTTTTTTTACGATTTTTAATTTAAAAATATATTTGACATTACAGCTAAAGTCAATTAAGCAATTTATTGAAAGTTACTCGAGTTGTATTGACATCACACATACCCAGATCTGAAATCTCAAATTTAAAATTGAAAAACCTAAATTTGACATTGACATTACCGGGAATCGAACCCAGAAGTGCCTTGTCGTTAGCGCAAGCTCCAACCAACTAAACCGTAGCAGGCGACTTTATATAGAATACAACATGGCTGACTCACAACCAGGGGTGGGCTGGAGGGGGCTCGGGGGGATCGGGGGGGATCGGGGGGGATCGGGGGGGTCGGGGGGGTCGGGGGGGTCGGGGGGGCTCGAGCGAGCCCCTTGTTAAATTTCAGCGCGGCTGGCGAGCCCCTTGTTAAGATAAGAAAATCATTCGTCTTAGATCAAATCAGCAATTTAGCAAACTGGAATTTCTGTAACAGTTCTCGTAGAAAAAAATACTTTTTTTGAGATACTTTCATTAGGAGGTCATATGCTCCACATTGGGAGCGAAAATGGAAGAAAATAAATGAATAAGATTTACCGAGCCCCTTGTTAAGATATTGGCAGCCCACCGCTGCCCACAACCGTGCATTATGTGTATACATCCGCTGTTTCACGGCCGCCTTCCATAACGCAATAACTTTTAAGAAAAGAAACAAAAATATTTTTCGTATTGTTGGCTCGATATCGTGCTGCACGGGACCGACTAAATTTTAATTCAATTATATAACCTAAATTGACATATTACCTTTATGTTACTTCATTACTCGTATTATGTTTTACCTATTTATAAGTATATATTATTAGGCTTATTTTTAACAACTGCGTCTCAATTATTTATATTATGTATTCACAAATAAATATACACTCAATTCTTCACACGACTTTGATATAACACGGTCCACTAAAAATAAAACAAATGCCATATTTTTACACGAATTATTTTATTTAAGACGATTCCCAGACACAAAAAAACACAAAACCGTGTAAGTGATTTACCAATAGAACAAGAAATTCAACAACACAAGACAGTAATAACATAAGGTTTCATTAGATCCTAACACATAAAACGTTTCGAACATTTCTAGCGATGAAAATTATTTATTTCCAATCCTTTATTATAGTTCTCGTATATAATCTAGTAGCGATGAATAGTATTAGTTTATCATAATTAAAATACATATTAGCCCTCGAGAGGTGAAGTGAGCCAAGCAGTAAAATGGTAAAACTTTTCCATTGGACTTTTCACGTCTTTACTTGGTGTTTTGGTAGATTGATTATTTTTATTTCAGGGAAATAACACTATTACAGCGTGTATTAACTGATGTCACTCACTTTTATGATAATTTAAGACATGTAGAATAATATTACGCATCCTATTATTCTTTTTCCTAAAACCCACTTAGCTTACTTCACCTCTCATGACCTCAATTATAGATAATATGTTGTGTAATTTACTTATTGTGTTTTCATTATTATCTTTTTTTACACTGTTCTCTATACCAAAATGTTGTTCTTCTTTCAAATAAAACATTTTTTTTAATTCAGGGAATCGATCTTTTTATGAATTCTATCACTTTTTAACACAGTTTTATGTGGAACCTATTTAGCGTGTAAAAAAAGAGTTGAGTGTTCCTCGGTCGATAATATAATATTATTTGTGCATATGAATCGACTCTATCAAATCAGCTCTTAAACCTGTTTCTGTAAGGCAGATGTAGAAACCGCTTTCTTCCCCTCTAAATCCGTTTGGTCCATTCTACGCAGTTACAACTGACAACACTGTTGTATAAATGCTAATATGTATACAATATAGATTGCTAGGATTTAAAAATGTCAACAACGGGTTTTCAAAAATGGGTAATAATTAAAAGTTAAGGATATCTATCTATATATCTATCAGTGGCGGTTCTACGTACTGGGCTAGGTGGGCTTAGCCCGACCTGGTTTTTTGTACATGTTAGTTCACTTTGAAGGAGACGAATTTGAGGTCCAGTTTTTACTATTCTATTATTTCTTACTTACATTAGCTTTGATTTTATTATATAATAATTTATGCTTTGCAGTAGTGTCGTAGTATTTGTTAATTTTCTTGTAGATTAATGTATAATGTGATGTGGTGGTGATGTGATACACAAATTCATAAATAGTATACAATGTTAAACTTTTTTTTAACCCACCCAAGATTTTAGGTCACAAACCGCCACTGATATCTTTACTTAATGATACAAATGTACTATTGAATGCACTGAATGCTAACATCATCCGTGGACTTAGTCATTGATTGTGAAAACATAAATATTACTAAAGTGATCTGTAGGTACCCAAACGAGATATATATCCATAAATACTCAAGAGGTTACGCTTGCAAATGTGAAAATAAAATTGATTGATAAAAATGTCTCTACTGAGATTTAATTCTGTGAACATTGCAAACGAAGTTGACCACTTAGCTACAATTCAGTGGCGGATTAAGCACATGCGAGACCCCAGGCGCAATAAAGTTTGGAGGCCCTATTTTTAGAATAACTTAAAAACGGCAGAAAATCACATGTAAAATATAATAAAATCTGAACAAAAAGTATACGGGTTATATAATATAATCTATTGATGAGGCCCCTAAGATTTGGAAGCCCCAAGCCCGCGCGCCTCATTCGCTTATAGGGTCATCCGCCACTGTGTACACCTGCTTGTATGGAAACTGAATTTTTCCACTATTGATTATAATATTCTTCAATAAAATCTATACAATTCTTTAAAATATTCGTAAAACAATCTATTAAAAGTTATGATCTTTGACCAGCTATATATAAAACTGCTAGAAAGCAATTCACAATGTTTCCTCCGAAAAAATCCACATGTTTTGAGTATCAATTTCGTTCAGTAAAAATCTAAAAACAGCTCGGCATTGTTTTCTTTACCAAAATCCAGAGATAAATTTGGAACAGACATCTCCGATGACTATTGCTATATCCACTGCTGTTGTTGCCCGTCTATTTGCGTCATAATTGTACAATTTAGATTCTAATACACAAAAATAGTATATAATATTTTCAAAAAAATAATTAATTAATTTAGTGTCAGTGACGCCATTTATTTATTTAGTGGCCAGTTTTGATTTAAGAAGTTAATGTATAAAAATCTTAATACGTATTTCTTTACTCTTTTATATGTATATATATAATTCTTTTAAGCGAGAATTTTGTTTCACACCCCAACTATTGGGCCTTATTTGCGAAGTTGATTACTTTTCTCTTTAAAAAAACATGAAATAGTTGTCATATTTTTAATCAGACACAGCAATTCTATGCAGTACTGGCAAGAAATAAACTTAAAACAAATTTAAAAAATGATTTTGCAATTTAAATTCTATTCAATCAATGCAACAGCAATCTTAGGTTTATTTGTGATGGACAAAATAGAAGTACAAAGGAATATTGTGTTTTCATTAAGATAGATTTATAAGCAAACTTTATGTCAAATAGTGTACCATTCCTAGAGATAGATTCTCTTATATGGATCTAAACCAAATAGTAATTATTCTAATTAAATTATTTTATCGAAAAAAACGATTGATATTAAAACTTAAGTTCCAAAGCAAATCTTCGCAAATAAATCAAATACGTGAATTTCACCGTGCTCGGGGAATTGGAAGTCCTGACAATAATAATAGTTTGTTATTGCCAATAGAAATTTCCCAAGAAGGTGAATATTATATTATGAATACGAAATCTCGGGTTATTGGTTACAGACCACTTCGTAAGCATAGATAATATACTTGCAAGACACAAGAAGAGTCCCTTCCTTACTTTATTCATAGTTTATGTCGAGAATTTCAATATCAAAGGAAAACGTCTAAGCTCCTACGGAATTCAGTAGTGTTCTATCAGCAGGTACTTATAACTTCAATCAATTATTTTACTTGCGAATCTTGTAAATAATAGGTAGCCCTGACGGTTCCAGATAATTACGTGGAGAAGCACCTATTACTGTTGGATACTTTTATGTTTAAATATTTATTATTTTACGCGAGACAATGATAGTGTGAGAAGATTTTACAGGAGAGGAAAAACAGAAAAAGTTAAATGACAGATTTGCGCTCACACAGCATATGATACAAATGCAAGGCTAAAATTGATTGATTGAATGTTATAATAAGAAAAATACTGTACTACCAAAAAGATAGTCATGTTGTTGATATTCTACACGTACAATAAGTGTATGTCAATACTCAATAATAATATAACGAGTAAGTGTAAGCGGTAGATTATTTCTCATAGCTCATTCTCAGCTCTACTTATAGTTAGTTATAGCAAAACCAAGTCTTTAAGTCGAGCATTTATTGTAAAATGACAAAACAATTCTATACACAATATAAGTGATTTCATCATTTGATGTATAGATATCAATCAAAAAAAATAGAGGTCTGCACGGGCCGAAATTTGATGATATTAATCAGTCCGAACCCGGCCAATTCAGACCTGTCGCGACTAGGGTATCCAATCCCGGAGCCTTTTTTAATCCCGGGATTTCGGGATTGATAAATTTTCAATCTCGGGATCCCGGGATTGGGATTAGCTCACCGACGAATTTGAAATCCTCAATTCACTATACTTTTTCCCCGGATTGTCTCAGAAACTCGTTTTTTTTAGCTCACCGATTAATTTGAAATCCTCAATTCGCTCTTGCAATTCTGAAATCGTATCAATTTTCGGGATTTGCTCAAAATTTGTCAATCCCGAAATCCCGGGATCGCGACCATGTCAGTCCCAGAATTTCGGGATCAGAAAATTTAACGGGATCCCGGGATTGGATGCCCTAGTCGCGACCCATCACTTGTTACCCAAACCCGAGACTTAGCTTAAATTTATATTTCTCGACCAGAAAAATACCCGATTTTGTTCAAAATTTACAATAATATATAATTATTGTTTTCTATCACAACAAACTGCCAACCAATTTAAACCAATGGGCAGTGGATGGGTACTGAATAATATTCACAATGGTCAATAGCTGTTCTTTAATAACGAAATCAAGGTTTCAGATTTAGCTTAAATAAGGTCACGCAATTTTATTTGTTTCTTAGCTTTATGTTCCCAAAGTAAATATATTTATGATGACGCCATACGTTAAAAGCAAAAGATATTCATAGCAGTGTTAAACATAGTAATAAATCTTTAAAACAAATGTTATGAAATTGTATTGCCGCATGGTTGACTCGTGATCCGAACATAGTCCAAAATAAGCTCCTTACCCGTGCCCGGCCCAACTGGAGTCTTGATCGTCCTCACACGCCGAGCCCAGCCCACTGGCTGGGCTGGGTAGAGGCCCGCGGGCCAAGCCCGGGCCCGTGCAGACCTCTACATCATAGATATACTACGAGGGTGCTGCAAACTCAACGATCTATTTCACGGGTTCCCAACCTATGGGTCGCGAACCCCAAGGAGGTCGCGACGGGTTTTCTGGGGGTCGCCAACTTTTTTCAATTTTGGATTTGAACAACAAAACTAAACTAAAATTAACTTATTGAAAAAAATGCCTTTTTCAATTGCGTCGGGGCCGTGGGTCACATGGCTTTTATTAAAAGGGGTCACTACCCGAAAAAGGTTGGGAACCTATGATCTATTTACTATTATATCTCAAAGCTTCTGATCACATATTTGTTTGATGCGGATATTTCCAGTCATAAGTTTTTACAGTCAAAAGGGATTGCGGAATCTTTTGAGGTCGACTAAAATACAATATATTAAAATCAGTCGAATGACAATACTACTGATTTAAAAACAGTTAATATTAATGAATGTGTACCCAGTGACGGATTAAGCACTTGGGAGGTCTCAGGAGCAATCAAATTTGGAGGCTCTGTTTTTCGAAGTACTAAAACTGAATATATGCTATTTTGAGGCTCCTAAGATTGTAAGTCCCAAGAGCGCGTCTCGTCCGCTTTTGGGGTAATTCGCCACTGTGTGTAACTGAGAATGAAAAATCTTTTTTGTTAAAAATAAGGCTCCAGAAGAAATAGAATAATTATTTATTACACCAACTCCCTGTTTTTGTCTTGGTAACTTTTTGATTGATTAAAATTAAAAAATATATTAAAAAAAGATAATGATTATAGTCCTGCACTAGGCCCATTATTAACTCCAATAGATTTTAAAAAACTGCTTTCAATGTATCACATATTTCTATCATAACAATGTATTTATTTGAATTTCATAGTATAATCGTTAAAGTTTTTCTTTTTAATATCAGACAGTTTTCTGTTGTTTCGTTTATAATAATATACAAGCCATAATTAAATTGGATCAATTTATGGATTTGTGCCCAATGGCATTGTCTGTAATGTTTTCATACCTTCTCACCAACCTATCTGATCCTAAAGGTAGAGACAGAGATAAGCAAAATACAAGTCCGTTTTTGGATTCATCCTTCTATCCATAATCTCTCTGAAAAGAGAGTTAAGCAACTGAACTGTAAACAATTTCCTTAAACCTCAATCTACACAAAAACATTTTTTTTTAAATTACAACTCATCATCTTTCTTCGATTATAATATTCTGTTTAATAGTCTATCTATTATATAGTAAAGATTTTGTTTTATCAATACAATAAATACAGGTGATCGTCAAGTATCATTATCTGAGTAAAACGGGAAATATTTTCCGATTTGTTTGAAAAAAACATGCATTACATAATTCCCTTTAGAGAATTGGGAATAGATTAATTACCATGACAAATATTTGTGTGCATTAATAAAAATATTCACAAATTTCATACAAAAAAAATAGGAAAGGACAAAACAAAAGTTACACTATCTTCCATGCAGTGTACTGTTTTTAAACTACGTAAAAATTCAATATTTATGAATATCTTCAATTTTATTTACTTTGACTACTTTAATTTTTTCCAAAAAAAAATTACATAGTTTCTGACCATCATATACCATCATTGGATGCATTTTTTTGTTTTATCAAGTTAAGCCGATCCTCATTACTCATTACATATTAAACGCGGAATACTTATTCAACTAAACATAGCAGGTAATTAATTACCTTACCCGTCAATAACCTTAAGGCTACAAAATCAGTAAAAATACCCTTCCCGTATTTAGCCATTAGTCAGAGAAAGGGGTATTAATACATTTCCTATATTTCATGTGTTAACATGATATAAAATGTTTCATAACTTATCGTAAGAGATCAACTCACTAGATATATTATTGGTTATTCAACTTGATGGGCAAAAATGTCGACATTCGATAATCGCAGTCACTTAGCATACCTGACTGAATCATCATTTTTTCAATAAACATATTATTTACGTGACGAGATATTGTTCCACGTATATCTCTGAGAATTCTGTCATTCCCCGGCGCTTTTTTAAGCTCAGAAAAGTATCAGGCCCAATTTTACAACTCAGACACAAATGCTTGAAGTCTCTGAAGTGATACCATAATCAGATATCAGTATGACTGTTCCAGAATATACTTTATAGCCTGTAGAATGGAGAATAGGTAAAGAAAAGAATGAGTATTATGTTTTGATATTTTATTAAATTACTTAGTTTACATTCGGCGACTGCATCAATCACTACATTTTTCATAATGTATCAGTAATCAAAAAAAATAATATATATAATATAATAACTATTTCGATTTGCTGATATAACCCACAATAACAGCCAAATTGAATAACAAAATGATCAAAGAACAATAATGTATGTATGCATAAATATTATGGGTTTATAAAACAAAATGTACAAAAAACCATTTTAAAAAGAGTTACTCACATTTTATTTAAAATAAAAATATAATTAACTGGTATGAGCATTATTATTATGAAAACGTGATATTGCATGGTCAATTGACATTTATTACTATCTGATGAAGAATACAGTAAAATTTGTCAGTTATCGATGAGCCTTACAAATAAACTTTGAGAATTTTTACTCAAATGTAATTTTGTGATCCATTTTCGCTATTGCGCCAAAAACGATTATGAAATTAATACTTGACCAGGTAAAATCAATTTATATAAAGAGAAAGTTGTTGTATTGCTAAAGTGAAAGCTTAATTTCAAATTATAGTCCAACATTACAAAAGACTCGTCATATAAAGTACCACGCCCAAACCTACTGGTAATAATCACAATGTCATATTTGCATGCATTCTTATAAAAAAGATACCACAATTAAATGGCGTAATGAAATAATCGATACATACATTTACAATGAACGTTTAATGAACGAATAAATAATTTTATAGAATTAAAAGTAATATAAATTAACTCAATATGAAACTCATATCATAAATAAAATAAAATATTTACAATGAATCACTTTGTCATTTCGCTTTTGATTAAAATGTATATTTTATTTTATATATATTATTTATATTTGAAGTGGATCAGAGATAAATACATAAACGAGACAAGAAGAAATTTTGGGCTGCGATTCAGAATACACATAAACTTTAATAAATAAGGCTTTGAAACGTGCATTTGAATTATAAATAGTGTTCTTACGAAGCCACCAAATTGTTAGCAGCCTCTATTTAGTAATCTTGCAATTGTTCACCGCATTGTTAATATCGAATTAATGATGTGCTATGGAAAATTGATCTACAATCCGGCGAGCATACACCGAGGGTCTTCAACGGCGTCCTTGATCTTTCTCAGGAAGAGGACAGCCTCGCGACCGTCAATCAACCTGTGGTCGTAGGTCAGAGCCACATACATCATAGGGCGAATCACCACCTAAAAGGGAAAAGCCATACAGTTATAAAATGTTCAATTGGAAAAAAATATCATTTACTTAAGTTTAATGGTTATGCTATAACCCCAGCCCTCTCTAAGAACCAATAGATTGAAAATATTAAGAGTTGCGTAAAATAATGTATGCAGATCCAACGCCAACCGTTTTGCCACCCCACACAAGCCTGTATTCTTCAGTCATAGTAATAAAAATTAATATGACTCAACTTTTGCAGCTACAGATGTTCACTTGCTATGGTATATTAACTTCCCATACAAAAATCAGCACAGAGATAATTCGTCAGTCAGATTGGTTTTACGTTGTTTTCTATGAAATTTTTAGTATAAATATGATTACACTAATCTATTCTTTCGATAATTACAGATGCAAAGAAGACACTGTTATTTTTGTTTAGGATGCTGTCTTCAAAAGATATTATATTTTTAAGCATCATCCACGGTGTGAAAACGTTTTTTAAAAAATCAATGATAACTGTATAACATATATGTTCATGTAGTAACCTAATAATAAAAAAATGTTACAAAATAACACTAACCTGTCCATTCACTGCAACAGGTCGTTCAAACGTTCCGTGCATTCCTAAGATGGCTGACTGTGGGGGATTGATAATGGGAGTTCCCATCAAAGAGCCGAATACTCCACCATTGCTGATTGTGAAAGTTCCGCCGTCCATGTCTTCAATCGCCAGTTGACCTTAAAATTGGAATAACATATATCAATAAGCATGTCAAATACTATAAAAAGTTACTTTAAATCATAAATACTAAAACAAGCTGCCAAAAATATTTTTTTTACTATTTCATATCTTACCATTTTTTGCCTTTTCTCCAAGAGCTGCAATACCCAGTTCAATGTCGGCGTAGTTCATTTCTTGAACGTTGCGTAAAACTGGTACTACGAGACCTTTAGGAGTCGCCACAGCAACGGAAATATCAACAAAATCTCTGAAAAATATCAAGATAATATAATCTATATGTAGTTATGTTTATCTAATCATATGCATTTTCAATTCATCACACTATAAATTCAATTGAAAAGACGTTATTAACACACACCTGTACATAATATCATTTCCATCGATAACAGCATTAACAACGGGCTGGTCCTGCAGTGCGTATGCGGCAGCCTTTACAAATGGAGACATAAATCCTAGTTTGAGCCCATATTTCTTCTGGAATGCGGGCAGATTCGCTTTTCGGAAGGCCATTATTTGACTAAAAAAAGGAAAAATATCAATACAACAGCAGTTCAAACGATTCACAAACATTACAACGAAAATAAATTCATTGAAAAATGAGAACATCTAAAAGAAAAACTGTACAAAATAAAATGATTGACAGACAGTTTGATAATATGCCAAATACTCTCAATAATTGAAGACGTCACTCAAACAACACTGTAGTACACCATGAGTATGCGCAATTGTTGTATCTTGGTGAAGTCGGAGGTTTTATCGCCTGATGAAGCTATGGCATGTTAAAATATGCACTGTGGGAGGAGAACAAAACTGTACAGAACACAAGGATTTCTCAGCCTCTGTAAAATTACCAATATGTTCCGTACAGCGTTGTTTGGGTGACATCTTCAATTTAGTACAAACTTTTTTACATTACAATGTATACTTTGCACTCATAAATTGATTTGAACAATTTTGTACCCAAATGCATGAATGGTTGAGCCATTTACATTAATTCTCTCTCATCTACCCAATCTTAAAAAGGGTGGGTTGGCTAGTTTTATTTTAACCGTTTACTCTTCTCCAAAAAGAGAGACAGAGCAAGTGAATTACACACAGTATAAATAGGAAAAAAAAATCAGTGTATAATAAATACCTCATATCAATTTCATTGAACGTAGTCAACATAGCATTTGTGTTCTGCGCTTCCTTCAGTCTCTGAGCGATACGCAACCTCATACGGTTCATCTTAACTCTCTGTTCAGTTCTTGTTCCGGTAATTTCTTTGCTGTAGTCCGCTGGAGGAACCTGGACAAAAATTATTCCTAATTATAAAAGCATCATTAAAACCATAAGCAAAATAATAAAAAAATGGTATCACAGTCAACGGTATCAATATCCATAAGAATTTATCAGTAATTTTGATAACAGTAGAACAAAGCTCGGTGTCTTTAACCTTCCCTCAAGTAAAAATTTTCCAATATTGTTTTCGATTGACATTTTATTCTTCACCAAGCTTAAAAGATAGCATGACTTTTGAGAATTTCAGGTCACAAAACAAATACGTTGACCTACAATATTTATTATTTTAAATAAATAGAAGCGAAAATATGCATAAAAAAACAAAGTGAATCATAGAAGACCATCCATGTCTTGTAGACAAAATGATAATTTATCTGCTTTCATAAGCTTAATAATATAATAGCGAAAAATGTAAAAATAACTCAAAATTAATAACTATAGAAATATCTCCATATATAAACTAATTGGTAATAGAGCAAGAAGTTTATAGTAAAACATATATGACAAATATGGGCATGCATAAAAATCATATTTAAAGAGAATTAAGATACCTTGACTGACGCAGAGTCAATAGCTTGGGCATGACGGATGGCTGCAACAGGAATGGAGGATACTGGAGCGGAAGCCGGCTGTAATGAAAAATTGTAAAATAACATGATATTTTTTTTTACTTTAAATAAACATGAATGCCCATTCAAATAACTCTCGAGCTTAAGAGTGCTGATCTTTCAGCTTAAACTTTGATTATACTATACAATAGCATACTACTATGGCATTGTTTTTCATAAGGCGCTGTTAGGCTTGTCGCAACATAAATTGTGCCAATAATTCATGAGGTGAAAATACAATATCATGCAGCTTTGCATGAAGAGTAAAAACAATATGCTTGGGAACATTTAAACAATATATGGGCAACCACTGGCCCGCCGAGCTATTTTGGCCCTGATTCATCTTGGCGAAGTATTAGAGAAAGAAATTAATAGTTTCAGGGAGGGATTAAACAATGGCGATGACGAGGGCGCTTGCAGTAGATCCACTCTACTTGTTCATGATCACCACCATATAAGAAATAGCAAGGTGTTTTATGTAATTTAATATTACTTTATTATGTTTAATAATTTGGTCCGGCCCTTGACTCGGAGACAGAATGATAATTTGGCCACAGACCTAGGAAAGGTTGCCCATGCCTGATTTAAACAGTGAAATACTGTTTAGGTCTTCAAATTTCCTAATTGTTTAATAATGATAATTTCAACCAAAACTCATTATTTTTAATACCATAATGACTCATTTAGACACACTGTAAACAAATACTGATGACAATTTGAAATTGAAGAATTTTTTGTAGGATGACATCAATATTATTTCAGTAAAAAAAAAACAAAAAATAATTAGCCACCTATTTCACTTGAGTATATAAAAATGAATAATGTAATGAGTTCTTAAAAAATCTAAATTTTCAAATGGAAAAAATTGAAACCAAGGCAGTAAAGCATAAGAAACAGAAATGAGGAAATCATTGAATCACTGAGTTTCAAACAGATATATTTCACATGGAAAATTATATTCAAGTCAAGTTTAGACAGTGAAAATGGAATACTGTACAAGATGAAAACTTTTTGAAAGAAATGCAGTTGCAGAGAGGGTGGTGATTTATTTTAAATCGCAACCTGGCTCTGAATTCTACAATCAATAAAATTTGCTACACCTTTCACCTCACGTTACCCCGAGAGGTGAAGATTTTTTGTTAAAAAGCACATCTTCGAGACCTGCAGGTGCTACACCATTGAAAACAATGCTATAAATACTACAGTTACTTACCCAGATATTCATGAACATGTATTATTGTTTGATTGTCAAAATATTTCTTTTTACCGACAAGGAATTTTATTTTTACAGACTTAAGTGCCTTGTTAAAGCATGATTATTCAATCAGTGAATGATCTTGACAGTTTGAAAATGTTGAAGGTAAAGATTCAGAGCTAAGCATTAACACTGTAATGATTGAATCATATATATCACAAGCCAAGGATTGATAATGCTGCTCAGTTTGTGATTAATTTTTACGTTTTAATTCTGTAAATAACTTTTAAAAGAATTAAAAGTGTCACAAATAATAATTAAACATTCAAGAATCAGAAAAAAGCATGAATAAATACCCTGGCGGCTGGTGGTGGTGCGGCAGGTGCAGCGGCCTGTGCGGGAGGTGGAGGAGCAGCAGCAGCTGGTGTTGGGGATGGAGTTGAAGGGGCAGCTTCCTCTTTCGGGGCAGCCTTTGCTCCAGCGGGACCTGATCATTACAATTTATTTATTACATTGTAAATAACATATGAAATAATTACTACATTAAATATATTAAGCCATAGAATATTATCTAAAATCAATCTATTGATAAATTGAATTATAATCAAGAGCTATTTATTAAGAGTATTTTGATAAAAAATATTATAATGATTATTTCAAAAGAAACACAGGAACAATGTAATATGATACATACCTAATTTCAAACGGAACAATTTCTGTCCCGCCTTCACGGTGTCTCCACTTTGGACGTAGAATTCTTCAATGATACCAGAGGTGGGTGCCATGACAGGCATCGCTGTCTTATCTGTTTCGATTTCACAGACAACTTCATCTTCTGCTACGCTTTCGCCGGGCTTACGATCGATTCTAAAAGCAAAGATTAAAACGCTTTTAATTTTCTAGCTGGGTAGTTAGTCCGACTCTTTGAGTAGCAAGTTATTTTTAATGAAATTGGTTTTTTCATATATTTTGAATCTATTAACTACACACAAAAATAGTGAAAAAAAAAAATTTGTTATAGGTCAACCCTACTTCGCAGTTTGCACATACTCATTGTCAGATACTTTTTAACTGTGCTTATTTAGATAAATTCATATTTGTATCAAATAACTTTACTTTCACCTTTTTTATCATTAGTCTTAATTGAGGGATATAGCTACCATTAGCATTCTAATGCTTTCATTGATGATTACGAATAATGATTCACATTTTAAATATACATACATAAATAAAATGAGAAAAAGACATTAAGAAATTTAAAAATTACATTTCATTATTCAGATTCTCTGATCTAAGATAATAAGAAAAATATCATTAATAAATATCCTCGCAGTAGCACATGCATACTGATGGTAAGACAGTGATTGCGTGCATGCATGTTGGTTGCATGTGACAGTTACAGATTATTTTTTCTCTACTGTTTGCCTTGTAACTTTTTTGTTATCACTGTCTATTTAAAGCAGGGCTGTGGAGTCGGAGTCGGAGTCAGAGTCGTGAAAAACGGGCGACTCCGACTACTATTTTAAAAAAAATGCAAATTAAAAAAAAAAAAAAATTACTCACGAAATTTATGAAAATTGAATTACGTAATAATTATTGTGATATAGCTTAATAATATTAAACGTGTAGGTGTCATGAGTCACGTCGAGCCAGTGAGTCACCAAGATCCACTGCATATGAGTCCGCGCAAAAGTTGTTGTTTCTTTCTTTCTCATGTCGAAAAAGTAGATTCGATATATTTTTTTTTGTTACTCGAAGTGCATACATTTATATGCACGCATTTTTTAGTCAAGTCATAGTCGGACTCGGAGTCAAATTCGGAGTCGGAGTCGGAGTCGTGTTTTTGAAAAATGTCGGAGTCGGAGTCGTGTTTTTTTTTAACGACTCCACAGCCCTGATTTAAAGTATTTACTGTTTCAGAAGGTCAAACTTTTTGTTATTTACATTTGGGTAAACAATTCAAAGTAAAATAAGTGAAAATGTTAACACGAGAAGTTGGTCGGTGAAAGTTAATTTTATGCGTATTTAAGCTCATGCAACATTAACAAATCATATTACGTATTACGATTGGTTAATGTTGCTTTCCTGTTGAATTTGGTAAGGCAAATTATGAAATTTGATATCAAAATTAATCAAGCACCCTCAAATCAGAATTGACGTTTCATATTTTTTTCAGAGGTGGAGGGGGGCAAAAGTTGCCAAGTTGCTATTTAGTGTTTCATATATATGTGCAAGGGATATTTATATGTCCACCCTGCCTCATATATAATATTCTATAATATGGGCATGGCCAGAATTTGGACTTTTCCAACAGCATAAAATCAGTATTTTTTTTAATAAATAATCCAGTTCTTTTAGAGAAAATGTAGCATAAAAATAATAAAATTAAATAATTTATCGAAAAATTTATTATAAATTCTAGGGCTGCTGAGTCGGAGAAAAACTGGAGAAAAATAATTTAAATATATTGAAAAATTACTAGTCTATTCATCATATTCATTGGTGAAATTTACTTCAATCTATTCTAGTAACTTAAGTGATCTGATGTGTTACAGATGTGTTAGTTAAATGGAAATATTTGAAAAAATAAATTCAGTCGTCTTTTTTTATACTAAATTCCACAGCCCTGATAAATTCGAATATGGAATTGAAAAATTGTACAAATTGAAGAAAACTATTGGATATTATATGCCTGACATTGTTATTCAATCATAGACCTATAGTCATATTGTTTTGATTTATTTCTGACCACAGGCACGGTCTTCGATTATTGAATTGATTAAATTTATTGGTTCTTGGATTTTATTGAATCGTCAATATATAACCTTGTCCATGCTTGCCAATTTAAACATACCATACCACACCACTTAATGTATTTTCTATCAGTAATAGAAGTACATTGTAATGGAATATTTTATTATGTCTAATTACACATAATGTATCTATTAATTAATCATCTCTAATCCACTGTAAAATGTGTACAACACTTATATTTGCACAATGTATACAAATGTTAAGATTTTGAGAATGTAAATTAAGCACATTTGAAAAATATTTTGAATTGCTTACTTGACGTCACCTTCTGAAACTGAATCAGGAAAAGTTGGAGCTAAAACATCGCGCGATTCCAAGAGTATCGCGGAGACGTGGACATTTCTTCTAGACACCTCACATGATGTGAACCTTGAAAAATGAATGCAATTTAGTACGTAATCGAACGATGATCTATTTCACAGCATTACGGAGAAGTGGGGTTACATACTTTCCATACGTCAAAGCTGACAAATCAGCACCAGGTACCAAAATCGAAGACGATCGCTTAGGAGTAACCGCCACATAGAAACTACGCCCACTTCCTTCGAATTTCCTGAAGACGTTCGAAGGAGACCAGATCTTCTGCAACTAAAATAAGTTACATATAAGATAACATCGGATAAATAAATACGATAATTACAACAAAACCATATGCACTTATCATTACATAATGATAAACGGACAAGAAGTTGACATACCCCTGATGATGACCTCAAAAGTCTGGCATTGCCGAGAAGAAATGAAGTCGCCATTTGAATTATTTCTTGATGTCTTACTAATATTAAAAATATGAATGGAAACTTCAATTATTCCGGCACCTCCTCACCTTCATTTCCAAAAATAAAACCACAGACTAACCAGAGACACGTGACATATATTATTAAATTGACATTAAAACCTCCAAGGACAATGTACACAACCTAGTTCACTGATTAAATACTTAGGTATCTAATACCATTTGTTTGTATATAAAAGTTTAATTGACGGTAAATTGTTTTGGATGTGTAAGAAATTGACAATACATTTTTTTACCAGCGCAGACAATTTTTTTAAAGCAAGAGTCGGTTTTTTGCATCTCATTTACATAATTCAAATAAAATTATCTTGAATGTATAAAAAAGGCTAAAGTTATTCAAATAAAGTTATTGAAAAGTTGTATTTATATAAAAAATAGTTTTTAGTAATGTCTTGTATAATAATATAAACATTCTAAAATAATATAGATTTGTTCAGTCTATTCTGTAATTTCTTTTTTTATCATTTACAAATATTAAAATTATTTTTATGTCTTTTTCAAGCTTTATTTGCTTTCATATTATTCAAAATAATAGACTTAAACAAAATAATAAATAACATACAGTTGGTTATAAATAAAATAAATTCTACAATATTAAAAAAATTAAGAACTATATTTCTTAACTGTCATCTCAATGTTTAAAATATTCTCAATAACCTCTTTTTATATTAATTATATCAACTTCATGTACCTAGTACTTAATTGTACATATTTTGCTGAATATTTATTAGCGGTTAAATATATTAATTCAGTTAATTTTAAACAATTTACCATTCTATTGAAATTTTCAAGCTGTAACATTTGAGCTTTTCGCGCCATTTATATGTTTGGTTTATTATTCAAAATCCATACAAGATAACTTATATTTGATTAACTTGATATCAGTATGTACAATTGGAGTCAGCATTTAAACTCCCCATTGGTCAAGATGAATTACCCGGGACAACAATCTCCTCTACATCTGGATGTAGGCGATGAAAATAACATAGTGACTCACCATGAAAAGTTAAGAAGAACAAAAGTTAGTTATTTTTTGTCAAGCTACTTCCCGGCATCATCACTTTTATGATTAGACTAAAACAAACGTTTGCCCATGATACATATAACTTTTTTCATATTAAAATAATGAACCATCAAATCTTCTAAATCCAGCATGCATTGGGTTATAGATTCCAAAGAGTGCGAATGAAAAAGAATGGAGAAGTTCCTCAGCTGACCAATACAATATCTCTCTATAATTGAAAAGTGCACCAATCACGGGAGCAGCCCGATATTTTTATTTTACTTGAATCTACACGATAGGAGTTTCTGAATTTTACTTCATTAAGATTGGAAAATTTAGCTTTCAAGGATTACTTAAAACCTTAACCTATCTTTTCTCTAACGAAAATGAGGTTGAGCAATTAACTCATCAACAGTTCTAGTGGAATCTCTCACTCTATGCCCTTTTCAGCTATCTTCGTGGCACATTTCACATCACATTCTCTATCTACATTTATTCATCCCATAAACACACTAGCTGTCTATATCAAGAGCATTGTATCTTTTCAATTCACCCGAGAAAATAAGAAATAATACAAAGAGTAAAACTTTCAATTAATGATTTCTTCTGTGCAGTTTTAGGCTATAAATCAGAAGGACCTCAAAAATATCTATTGCTCCGGTCCTACTCGTACCAGTCAACAGTTTTTGTCAACTAAGAAAATATTGTCACGTTCATGGTAGATTGGTCAATATTATTATGTTCAGTATGGACGATTTCATAAACTGGTTTTTCAATTGATTTATACGTGGATGTTTTTAATGTCTAAAACTCTCTTCCACCCGTCCAATCCTAAAAACTGGGCATAGCAAGAGCAAAATTAGCTTATCACTAATAGGGTTGCTAGATTTCTTGCTAGTCAAACTGGGACATTTGTCCGATTTGCCGAATTTGTCCGAGACTTTCGAATCCAAAAACCCAGGAATTTACCGATTTGCCCAAAATACCAGCGTGATTTGTTTTTTTTTTTTAGCTCTTCCAAGACTTTTGATTACCAATTTCCCCAAGTAATCAGCGTGAGTCGTAAACCGGGACATTCGGGCGTCCTGAGAGCTTTGTTCGGTACACCGGGACACGAGACTCAAAACCGGTGATAGTCCCGGTTAATCAGGACGCCTGGCAACCCTACCCACTAGCCATGTCCCGGCTTTATACTTATATCACTACGAAAAAGAGAGATTGATCAACTGAGTAACATACAGTTCTAGTAGAAATAGGTCCATTAGGATCCTCATTTGGAGTTTATCAAAAATCTCTTCACCGTGAATAAATGAAATTATTTTTAAAATATTAAATCACTTTGAAAATATTTTAATTTTCCTATTGAACATTTTCTTCTCAGTACATTTCCACAATTTATTTTTAATGATTTTTCATAATAATAATCAGCTATGAATTATATTATTAAACTTATAATTAATATTTCAAAGACATTTTTCATATCAACATACCCGAGAAGTTCGTATTCAATTTTTGTTCAGCTTAGCTATCAAACTACATGTTCAAAAAAGCTATTATCTTGTCAAAATTATGTTTAAAGATACACTATGTTTTGCATATTAATTAATTGCTTCCTTTAAATTTAACTCACTAACATTTTATTCTTTTTAACATGTAATTATTTTTAAAATATTAAATCACTTTGAAAATATTTTAATTTTCCTATTGAACATTTTCTTCTCAGTACATTTCCACAATTTATTTTTAATGATTTTTCATAATAATAATCAGCTATGAATTATATTATTAAACTTATAATTAATATTTCAAAGACATTTTTCATATCAACATACCCGAGAAGTTCGTATTCAATTTTTGTTCAGCTTAGCTATCAAACTACATGTTCAAAAAAGCTATTATCTTGTCAAAATTATGTTTAAAGATACACTATGTTTTGCATATTAATTAATGCTTCCTTTAAATTTAACTCACTAACATTTTATTCTTTTTAACATGTTCAAAACTATTTCAACACAATTACACACAAAAGCTACATGTTTAATACATTCACATTTTGAAGTGTTCAACTACGAAATGATCATAATTGTTAACATAGAGATTTGAACTTTTATCTGATTACATGACCTCACTATTACAATTTATTGTCACTTGAGTAATAATTTTGACAAAAAAAATAATTGATTACTATTCTATTTGAACCAAACGATCATACACAGATTCGGACATTGATTATCATCCATGTTCATGTCAGTTTCTTAAAATATTGATTTCCTATTTGTTTACTTTATTTGTATTACATATTTGCACTTTAATTGTACATAATATTCATTCGATAGAAATGCGTATTTAACTTTCTTATCTAATGGATATACTCATCTTTATCAAATAATATCACACATAACAGTAGCGGCAATTTATAAAAATACAAAAATCTTTCAGAGCTGGGCCAAAGTTACCCGCGTTGACGGTAACGATAAAAGTACAAAGCTAGTAAGTACAATCGTTCTGCTTATCCCTAAGATCCGCATTTAGAATCAGATGGGTGGGAGGGAGTTTCAGACAACTCAGACGTCCATGCCTTCGAACACAAATCGATTGATTGATCGAAAACCCAATCTATGAAACTGTCCATACTGGGATTCCAATTTGTGAACACTGTAACCAAAGCCAAAATTGTCCACTAGGCTAAAGGCCTGACAAAAAATGTCTTAAAACCAGTGGCGTAACGACTCATAAGGACTCCTGGGCTCATTGTGCCCCAAATTTATATCCATATTTGAATAATTTAAAAAAAAATAGAAATATTAAATCTAAAAAAAGTGAATAAGTCCCTGCCAAACGAGTAAATGAAAAAGGCTTTTTTGCCTGAACATGCTAAATAAAGTTACCGTTTTTGTTATTAGACATATATTGTCCCTTATTCGTCGACAGCTGAGAATTTACAACTTGAAGTCGTCCTTTTTTTACAAAAAAAATATTTTTGTAAGAAAACGAAAATAGGGGTCCTTTAATAACTTTTGCATATGGGCCCAGATTTTATTTAGTTTTAAACAGTGACTCAAAACAAATAATATTTTTTTAAATAGTTTATGATTAGTAATTTAAACTTTGTCCAGCACTGCGTCAGACCAAATAGATGAGAGCTAAATTCATAAGTTTCTATAAATTGTTGTTGTGTAATGAAAAATTATCACCTAGTGTATTATATACAAACAGCAAAACATAGGAGGGGGGTCGGGTGAATTTTCGAACCCATACATTTAACCCCAGATAAGATTCTATGATTTCAAAAACAATATTTACTGCAATTTGTTATTTGAAATCAAGACCAAAATCAATAAATAAATAATAATAAGCGTCATACCATATTTTCGACTGTGGATTTTATCAAATAATATTATCAAACACAATATAACCCTTGACCTAATTTTTCAGGGGACCATAACGATGCATAGATCTAGTGAAGGCATCTTCATATCAGCACTAAACATTCTAACAAGCATCATAAATACATTATTAAATCGTAAGTTTTTAGTACTAATCTAATAATTGCTTTTATGTAAAATTATGATAAAGTCATTATTTTTATTGAGGCTGAAACTGTTGCAAACATCTTTCCATAAAGGTAACTCTTTAATTTTATTTAGAATATATTTTATTTTATTTTACTATTTAACGTTATACTAATAAGTGTTCTCAATTTCTTTTGACTGTTTGTCTACTCTGACTGCTTTTTATAAATATTAAACGTCTCCAGTGCCTCGTTATTAACAGTAAGTGCATTTATTTTTCTATGTAATGACGAAATTACAAATATGTATAGTTTTTGTTACTTTGAAACACCGAATACCTAAATAATAATAAAATATCTATGCGGAGGCGGATTACCCTATAAGCGAATGAGGCTATATTATACAGCCCATATTCTTTTTGTTCCAATTATAATGTGTTTTAATTATTTTATATGGATTTTTTCGACGTTTTTAGTTGATCCGAAAAACAAGGCCTCCAAATTTTATTGCACATGGGCCCTCCCATGGGCTTAATCCGCCACTGTATTTATGTTTTAAGACCATTTTGTCCAGCAAGCAGGGCTGTAAAATTGAAGATGTGGTTTATGGTATTCTAGGTAGAACTGGAAACAAATATTTATTCATTCAAAAATCAGTGTGCCTTTTTTAAATTGTTCAGTCAGTTGTAAAAGAGTTGGAGTCAATAAGTTTTTGAATGACTGCACAGCCCTACTTTTATTTATTGTGCATATAATCAACTTATAAATATATCGAAATTATGGATTACTTTCTAATTGTATAAACAATCCTAGCCAAGCATGTTTTAATGCGATTAGTTTCTTATTGTATAATATATGAAACTTGCGTGGGAAACTTGGTGATTGATAATACTTATTAATGAATAGATAAGCATTTATTAGGGTTGTAATATTATTTTTTTCAAGAATTAATAATTAAACTATTATTTGAGGCTGATGGATAAAAAAATTATTACACGCAATCTGAAAAAGTGTTAGGAGTTATTATGAAACCTATTTTGTTTTGAAATCAGGAAAATATTGAACTGTTCTATATTTATCTCATATTTATCTATATTTATCTGTAGAGTTCTTTTATCTACATATGTAAAAAGATAGCTGTTTCACAAATGAGCAAGCCTACACAAAATTTTAATGGTTTCCGTGTTACAGTAAAGTTCCTCTGTTTAATAGTGTAGTATTTACAATACTTAATGCTATTACAATAATTTTTATTATTTTCTCTGAAAAAATTATGCATTAAAATATAAGTATATATATATATATATATATCGACTGTGGAAAGGAAAAAGGACGTAACCCACAGTCTTTTCAAAACAGGTTTTTTTCGATAATCACAATGTTTCAAACTTGATACACGTTCTATCAAAAGGATGCAAGCTGAAAATGCCGAATTAGTATCTAAATTGAGCTTTTATGTTTGAAAAAGATGACCTTGTAAAAAATTAAAACCAATAAAAAAGACTGAAATAAAGGTTTTTCCTAGACAAATTCTTGAAATAATATTAGATTATGTCAATTAAATACCAGTTTAGAAGTCTCATAATATAATTCATAATTTGCATAAGTCACAAAATAATCAAAACACGTTTTTAACGCCTCCTGTAAAATTTTATATGTGTGGGTTACGTCCTTTTTCCTTTCCACAGTCGATATATATAAATTTCGATATAAATAGTTGATCGAAATTTTTGAAACTTCATTGAATTTTATATTCGTTTATTAGAATCTTGATAATTATAAATTCATCGCTCTCCCAATATGGTATGAACCGTTATACTCCTGAGCTTTGTTAAGATAATTCAGTAACCGAAGTGTCTGATGCCCTGATTCTCTATTGCATATCTCGAAATTTTCAAAATAAAATTTGATTACCGTTAACTGAAAATGTTTGATTGTTAGAAATATCACAAGATATTTTTTTTAACTGCTCATTTACCCTCTTATTGTTTACTGTAGATAAAAAAATATTCTGAACTATCTTTCAGTGGTGGAGATATAAGAGGCTTATGAACATATTTACACGACATTATGCATTTTTTTAATAATTCAGGCTTGCCATCTGCGTGGTTGAGTGGTGATCTATATTAGGGTTTCTCAACTGGGAGCTTTTTTATTTGGGGAGCCACAGCACAGTTTAGGGGGGTCGCGGCCAAATTTTCCAAAATTTTAAAATTTCTGCAAATACGCATAATATCCAGGATTTTGAAATCCCCGAAAGAGCTAAAAAAAAAAAGTCCTACGCTGCTTATTTGGGCAAATTCGCAAATTTCTTGGATTTAGGATTTGAAATCCCTGGAAGAGCTAGTAAAATTTCTTGAAATAGGATTTTTTATGGGACAAAAAAATGAATGATATGGAGTGTCACAGAAAAATAAAAACACTCAAAAGGAGCCACGGGCCCAAAAAAGGTTGAGAAACACTGATCTATATGATGTTTTGAATTCTCCCATTCCACCCATCTTATCTTTATAATTATATTATAATCATATGATTATACTATAATCATATAATTATACTTAATTCATAATAAACAACGTAGCTTATTATGGTGTTTTTCCAAGTAAATATCAATTCAATCAATGAAAAAATCTCAGTTCAGCTGAAAGCTAAGATTATTTTCAGCTTTTTAACATGTAAATTTTATTTTCTTTAGTTTGATTGATTTGACATTCAGAAAAATAGTACATTATAAAATGTGTACCAATAGTTTCAATACAAAAATAGTCCAGTGGCGGATTAAGCCCATGATAGGTCCCAGGCGCAATAAAATTTGGGGTTTTTAAAAATGTTAGAAAATTTCATTTAAAATAATAAAAATTTATTAAAACCTAAACAAAAAGTATATCGGTGACATAAAATAAGCTATTTTTGAGGCCCTAAACACGCTAATCCGCTACACGATATAACTAATTTTTTGGAAATTCATATTGGAAGTAGAAAGATAATGAAAATTATCATTTTTAATCTGTGTCGTCTTTTGTAGTGTACCCTTGGGTAAGGGTTAATAAGGTGTGTGAAATAAACTAAAGACGCAAATGAAAATTAGGCTAAAGTAAAAGCAAAAAGTATTTTTTTATTCTACTCGATTCAATATTTTAAAATTTGTCATCACATTGATACTCTCCTCATAATAAGCAATCCTACTTCACTGGAGAAAGCAAGTAATAATTATTATGTTGACCCCAGCTTAAACCTTAGATAAATTTATCTTTTGGGTAAATATTGTGTGTGCAGTGTCTTCTCGCTTCTATTTTTACTGTTCTTTGCAACATCAACAAGCTCCGCTAATTTAACAAATATTTGCATACTAACACATCTCAATATTATTTTAATTTTCAATCGGAAGAGCTAGAACCAGTCTTCACCATGATCTCTGCAAAGCGAGGTGAAATATTGTCAGGAACTGACTTGGCAAGGTGAGGATTCTATAACTTGATAACATAATATTGATTTCGTTTCTTGAAAAATGTTATATTTTTTTACTCAAACAATGTTCTGTATTTATTGACCATTCAAGCTTGGATGAACCCGCCAAAACATGCTTTATTTTGATGCCCATTTTCGGATTTCGGATCATTTGCCTGTGGCCTCCCCCAAAACTGTACTGAGGCTCCTCTTAAAAAAAATTCTCTGTGGCCCCCCGTTGAGAAACTCTGTTCTAAAATATTGCAATTAAATTGAGCCTGCATGGCGAATTTTATTACATTTACATAAACATATTTCAAATCAGTTTAATATAAAAATCTTTATTTTGAAAAATTAAATGAAATGCAGGTTAAATGTATTTCATTGACTCATATTTATTTATCTTTTAACATTTTTCTTAAGCTATACAAATTTAACCAAACTCTTTATCAAGCAATCGCAAATTGCCCACAGTAATTTGTCAAACATTTTTGTTCCATATGTTTATTTTGTTTGTCAGTTTAACAATAACAATACCACAGATAAATTTATCATTTGTTTATATTGGGGTTTACATAAACATTATGATCTACTAAACATTGATCCATATGTAATTATACTTTACCTAAATAGGCATGTTATCAACGTTCATATAATTTTAATTTTTCCCCTCGTGAAATATTTCTGTTGGTTTATTTAACTTTCATTTAATTTGGTTTACAATACTGCCATGCAACGGAACTATGAAAATGTAATGCTTGGTTATGACGGAATTTTAAATTAATTTTGCCAATCTTGTCGTAGAGTAGTCAACACATTTGGGAGTGCGTAGATATTTTTACCATATAACAATAGAGTTCTACCGAGTAAATACCAACTCAACCATGAGACATCAATGCTTTTAGAAACTTTCATAAATTGATTTTTTAATTGATTTATGAACTTTTGTTCAGAAGAATTGATGGTATATTGATTCAGTTTTAACTGGCATTGTAATTAGAGTTAACAATATCGACAGTGGTGGGCTACCAATACTTTAACAAGGGGCCGCCCCCAATATTTCGTCTTATTTGGTTTTTAAATCATTCCTATGTTTTTATATATAAATATTATGCTTTATCAAAAAATATTGCATTTATTTTTATAAAATGTCACATCCAAAAGTGTTTCCGCCGGAGCAGTCCACCTATGTCGCACCCCCCTTCCTACTCTACTGCTCTTCTTCATCTCTCCTGTCTATCTACATGTTTCCGGGTCTTTCCATCATCCTTCAATCTTTCTTATGAATAAAGTCAATACAGTTCAGTCAACCCTCAGTTTACCTGTTATTCACTTTCTCTGTAAAACTTCATAATCGTAGTTTTCATTGTTCTGTTATAGAATGCTGTCAATTTCCATGGTTTTAAAGATGATTTCTTTGTTTTATATTACAGTGAAATTAGATCCAAGCTTAAGAATGAAGTCACACAGCTCAAGCAGCAATTACCGAATTTCCAGCCCGGGCTTGCCATTGTTCAGGTTGGAGGTCGGGAGGATTCGAATGTTTACATTAGAATGAAACTGAAAGCGGCTGAGGACATAGGAATCCGAGCCGAGCATATTAGACTACCTAAGTCCATATCAGAAGTAGAAGTAAGTAAAAAGCGTCCATTTATAATTTATAGTTTCTGCTTGTCCGACAAAGCCATTCAAAATTAATATATCATTGATTATATTATGTCAAACAGTGTTTTCCAAAGGGATAACATAACATTCATAAAAAAAATTACCAGTGTCAACCACTATGGCAAAAATAATTGTATATTTCGCAATAAGATATATTATTAATTCATGTCAGGTCCATGGCACAGTGGTCAACGTCGTTGGCTTCCATGCCGAAACTCACAGTTTTGAATCCCAGTATGAACAAAATTTTTTCAATAGATTTTTCATTCGAAGGCATGGGTATCTCTGATGTCTAAAACTTTCCCCCCTACTCTCCCGATCCTTCAATAACTGGGTGTAGCGAGAGCGATTGGTTTACCACTAGTCCTGTCCTAGCTTTATCCTTCTATTCCTACCACTCTCATTGGAAATAGAGAGGTTGAGCAACTGAGTAACAAGCAGTTCTCCTAGAAAAAGTTCTGTAGAGATACCTCCATTAGAATGCCATATACTCTACATTGAGATCAGACATGGATAAAAAAAAGCAATAGAAACTGTTTACTTTCAGTTTGAGTTCACCTGTGGACAGTGGCGTAGCAAGGGAGGTGCATTAGAGGCGAACTGCCCGGGCGGCACATTTTTGGGGGCAGCATTTTCAAAAATAAATACAATATTTTTCGACAAATTATATTTATATAAAAAAAAATAAGCCACCTGTAGTAAAAACTCTTGGTTCATAGATAAAAAATGGTAGAAGTGACTTAAAAACAAAATTAGACGAAATATTGGTAGCGGCAAATTCAACGACCGCCCCGGGTTGCAGGACCTCTTCCTACACCACTGCCTGTGCATTTGAAAGCCTGCAAATGCCAAAAAACTAAAAACGCACCATCCTTGACTTACAATCTTGGTTATTAACTTAAAACGTTTATACTGTTGATGATAGAATACGCCCATTACAACGAACTGAATCTTATAATCTATAGTAAATGGTGGAGGGTAGAATATTGAATATTCTGTATGCATCTATGTAGACATTAAATAAAGCATTCTTTTTTCTTTATGGTATAGTGGTAGGTTGAAACAAAGCTGGTAGCTGTATGTGTAAAGACAATGGTAGAAATACAATTCCAATATTTATTTTTTTCTAGTTGCTGCTAAGACTCAATAAGCTGAACGGAGATCCAAATGTTCATGGAATAATTGTTCAGATGCCACTTGACTGTGACAATCCAATCAACTCTAATTTGATCACCGATTCGGTTTCCCCTGACAAGGATGTTGATGGGTAAATCATTTTCCACTAATAAAACGTATATGTGTTACATGTTATTTCTTTACATTTGACTGTCAATATTTACAATAAGCTATCTGAAAATATCTCATTATATAATAATAAAGGTCAAGGTATGTCAAACGAATTATACAGAGCTCAATCAAAACATTCTTAAATGGGTATAATGGTGTGTTACAATTAATATACTGTTTTTCTCTCCCACTGTGGAGCATATTTAGGCAGTTTTTAGACATGTTTGAAGATCCTTTTTTTAAGATCTAGTTCATTGACCGGTGTTGCTAGGCGTCTGTTGTTAGGTATTAATTATTTGGCATGGAGATAGTAATCTATACTATATAGCTAAAGATATAAAATCACAGCTCAATTTCACTTTTTATTTTTTTATTGTTGAGTGGATTGTGTTTAAAAATATAACCATTTTCCTCGTTTACCCCTGCCAGCGGATCCAGTTCTGTTTTATCGATTTATTCAGTATGCTTAAGTTTTTTTTTGAAACCTACTTACAGTGAATAGATTACTATAAAATTGAAAACCTCGGCTGTGGAGTTCTTCAAAAATCAATCAACCTGACTATATCTATATTCTATATACCCTCAAACCTCTACTCCGATTTTACTGATAACAGCTCTTATTCGGTTTGTATTGATCAATTAAAACAGATTTTAAAAAAATAGTCTGTCAGCCGATTTCTTGTTTCTGCCTAGTGGCATAGAATTTAGGAATACACTTAATGTCAGCAGTTTAACCAATATAAATGAACCAGGAGCGAGAAAATGCTTTATGAGCAGGTTCTGTTTGTCAAAATTTTATAAATAAAATCTAAAATTCTACAGAGGTTACGTTGGGTAAGGTATATTCACATACTTTCTCCTTCAGCTTCTTTTAAGTATTTTTAGATTAGATGAATTACTGTCGTTAACATATTGTATCAATATAACAAATAGTGTGAATTCAGATAATGTTTCTTTCTCAATAATGATATCAAAGATATTTATCGAAAGTGTAACAATTGTATTTATTTTCCTTTTATAGATTAAACACCATCAATGAGGGTAGATTAGCTATCGGCGATCTGAATGGATTTCTACCATGCACTCCAAATGGATGCCTGCAACTTATCAAAAAGAGTGGCGTCACTATCGCAGGCTCAAATGCAGTTGTTATCGGGCGCAGCAAAATTGTGGGCACCCCAGTGGCCGAGCTCTTAAAATGGGAACACGCAACGGTGACAGTGTGTCACTCTAAAACAAGAGATTTAGATGAGCAGGTACCGAAATATTATTCACCACCGTGAAACCAAAATAGTTTTAATAGGGTTAAAATATCAACGTATTTAGTTCTATAGTTTTTATATTATTAGTTGATCAACTGATAATATAAAAATTGTAGAACTAAATACTTTGCTATTTTAACCCTATTATAATGGAGTTCTACCAAATAAATGCCAACTCTTTTACTTTATCATATTTTGTAGTGTATTTTAAGTTGATAAAAATTCAATAAATGTTAACTGGATGGCTGCCACAGACGAGATATCTCATCAAATGTTTCGTGCTCATCACGCCAGAGACTAGTCACTTTGTCAATAACTGATTAAATTAATAATTGCAAATTATAGCCGGCGTGCCTTTTTCTACAGCAGCCAAAAGGTTAATAAATTGCTATTGTGAATTGCCCCAAATATAGTGATTAAAATCAAAACTTTTCTCTTAATCTTTACAATAACTATTAACATGTGCTTTTCCAATTGTTCTAAAAAATTGTCAGTTAACACCTTAAAAGATATCTGAAACATTGATCATTTCTAAAACACTATGTTTTAATATTCAGCAGTAGCTTTGATCAACCTATTGGATTAAAATGCATATTCAATGTTTATTCTATGTATGTTCTAATTGTTTTTATTTATAAATGTGAATTAAAGTTTGGTTGTCAATTCCTTTAAAAAGGACACTCAAGTAACCTTCAAGTCAGGTCAGGTACCTTGACCTAGTGACTTATGTATGTACATATAAAACTGCACTGCTTCTGATTTAATTACCTGCATCTAATTGCATTGATAAAAACTTGTTTATCTGTTATGCATCCAAGATACGATATTTATTTAATCTTAAAACACATGCATTTTATTATTTATCATATCCCAATTAAATAAAATTGTTGATACTAATCAAAAATATTATCATTTTTTTTCAGGCTAGACGAGCTGATATTCTTGTTGTTGGTATCGGGAAGCCAGAGTTGGTGAAAGCGTCTTGGATTAAGCCTGGAGCAGTTGTAATTGATTGTGGTATCAATGCTATACAAGGTAGAAAAAATACTTTTGCAAATTTACGAGCACTTTTTTTATTACAGTTAAAAAATGATTCTTAAGTTTGATAATTATCGTGACGGTTTTAGAAATAAGAGTTAGTTATCCTTTAACCTTTGGATAAAGCCTAATATATAAAAAGCTATTTTTTCCCAAATTTCTCTTCCAAATCAGTCATAGATCTTTATTGATTTCATTTGTAGGCAAGTGGTTATCATTGACTGTTATCGGGAAAGTAGTTGCATAAAATTTATTTTTACGAATAACTACAAAAAAATGAGTTCATTTACACTTTTAACTATGCGGCGTTCTAAAATTATAAAAATGTATTTATCAGACCACATAATAACCATTTTTCTTCCGAGATTGACCCATAAGCAAAAAATAAATAAATTATGTGTAGTGACGATAAAAATAATCAAAATTTACGAAGAAACCCAATTTAATAAAAAAAAACATTCATAAGGTTAATGATACTAGCACAGAAACTAAGTATTACTCTTTCGCTCTAGGATAAATTGTGAAAAATGAATAACAAATTATTTTTTTACTTGAAATCCCTGACTTGAAAATAACCTCAAGCACATACACAGACTATTGCAGACACACACCTCGCACCTGTCATTTCTGTCCACATTATGTCTCTGGCCATGCACTTAAATCAATCGTCATATTCAATACAGAGCTGATCTCTTTTTCACAAAACCATAATGTAAAAAAGTTCATTGAAAAAATTTGGTGACAAAAATATTTTTTAAGTCTAAATTTCATCATTTAATTTGTGTTGTATTCTAAATAAAATGCTTAGATACAACCAAGAAAAGTGGACAGCGATTAGTTGGAGACGTAGCATATTCCGAAGTAAAAGAAGTAGCTAGTTACATCACCCCGGTTCCTGGAGGCGTAGGCCCAATGACTGTCGCAATGCTGATGTCAAACGTCATACTCGGTGCTCAAAAAGCAGCCCAGAGAATGTATTCCACCAAATGGAATCTGAGAACATTGCCACTAAGTATTCAGAGTCCAATTCCAAGGTAAGATTTTTTTAAATAACACACGCTGCTAAGAATACAATTTTACATGACGAGGAAAGGCTTAAAGAACATATTGATATACACTTTTCTTTCTTTTATTCTTTTTATACTGTTTATGTTTAATTTTTTGACAATGTAGAAGTGGGACTGAGCTCTTCAAGTAGTGTCTTTTTTTTCACCCAATATTTCGAACAGGGTGACTTGATATATATTAACACAATTAAAAAAAAACATTTTCTCTCAATGAATGGATGTCTCAATTTTAAAAATTCAATTTTTATTTTAAAATCTATTAAAACCAAAGTCGAATACTTTTATTTACATCAGAAGTGAGCTCAAGTCGGTGTTGATTGACAAATACACACCTAAATACTACATGTGATGTTTTTATGTTATTTATGTACTTGGGTATTTGAATCAATAAAAAATATCAAACAAGTTTATTAAGAACTAATTATTGTCATGATTTTACATAAAAGTTTTTATGCAATTCTGGATATATTTTAATGCAGCTCTAATTTTCAACCTCTTTCTATCATCATTATTTTTTATTATATCTATCATCCTGTGAAACGATTAGTATATATTATCAGGATCATGAGTTATGTTCAGTTGATAATTATCTGTTTCAGCGATATAAACATTGCAAGAGCACAAGAACCCAAAGATATAACACAACTCGCTGAAGAAATCGGTCTTTGTCCAAATGAGATATCGCAATATGGAAGCAAGAAGGCAAAAATATCACTCTCAGTCCTCGAGAGATTTAAATCACAACGGGCTGGAAAATACATTGTGGTTGCTGGGTAATGCATTCTTTTCATAATACAATGGATATAATTAAATAAAGGACTGTCATTTTAAAAATACAGCAATTAGATTAGTGATTAACTATGTTATAATTTTAATTTTTCTAGTATTACTCCAACACCACTAGGGGAAGGTAAAAGTACCACATTGATTGGTCTCGTTCAAGCGCTCTCCGCCCACAGAGGAAAGAATTCTTTCGCTGTTATGAGGCAGCCCTCTCAAGGACCAACATTTGGTGTTAAGGGAGGGGCAGCAGGTGGAGGATATTCACAAGTATTTATCTTATCTAATACATCAAGGTTTCTTCTTAGCGTAGAAGCTTTCATATAGATTAATTATTCCAAGTTATTAAAATTACCGATTGACGAATACATAATAAACCCCAGGTCATTCCTATGGAAGACTTCAATCTCCATCTTACTGGAGACATTCATGCTGTGACAGCGGCCAACAATTTACTCGCGGCGCAGATGGATGCGAGAATATTTCATGAGCTCACTCAAAAGGACCAGTCCTTGTATGACAGGCTGGTTCCGAGAATAAAGGGAAAAAGAACATTTTCAAAGATTCAACTTCGCCGCCTGCACCGACTGAATATTAATAAGGAAGACCCTGATTCTTTGACACCTGAAGAAATAACCGCATTTGCTAGACTCGATATTGATCCAAATAATATCCTTTGGACCAGAGGTAAATTGCAAATGTTTTTGCCATCTTTGATGTATACAATAATTTCCAAAGATTGCTGATATCCCTCCAACCACCTATCTCAGAGGCTCTCAACCTTATTTGCTGCATCCTTCCCTTTCACTATTTCACTAAGCTGAAACATATTTTAATGAACAAAAATTTCAGCAGAATTTTCAATCAAGTTTCAGTTCAATAACAAGAATCTAGCAATAACAATTTTGCCCCAGGAAGGAATTCCCCACCGGTTGCGAACCCCTGACCTATCTGATCCTAAAAATGGGTAACAGTGAGGGCTATTAGCTAACCAATAGCCCAGTCCTAGCCCTATCCATCTATCCTTACCATCTTAAAAAAAGAGACGTTGAACAACCGAGTAACAAGCAGTTCTTGTAGAAAAATATCTGTTGAGATAAACTCTATTAGGAGTACACATTATGCTCCACATTAAAAGTTGACCAGGTTAAAAACAAAAGGAAACGATATAATTAAATATTGTCAATTGGTATTTTGTAGTTTTGTGGAAATAAAATCATCACTATCAGCATTCCCAGTCTACTGTTTGGTGATAAATATATTTTAAAATTCGTTATGTTAAAAAAATGGCAGATACACCTCACCAACGTTCCCTCTAAACTGCACGCGTGCGCGGCCGCACACCGGTTGGGAAGCCCCCGCGCACTCATTCCGGGTTGGCGCGCACTACAAGACAGATGCTCAATTAATATTTGATCGGTCCGCGCAGCCCCACGCAGCCTTAGAGGGAACGTTGCACCTCACAACAGAATTTTGTTCACTAAAATGTTCTTTTTCTTTTCAGTTCTCGATTTAAATGATAGATACCTCAGAAAGATTACTATTGGCCAATCGCCGACTGAAAAGGGTTTCACAAGAGAAACTTCCTTTGCGATATCTGTAGCCAGTGAAATTATGGCAATATTAGCTCTCGCAAATGACATGGAGGATATGAAACGTCGATTGGCAGCAATGGTTGTTGCTTTTGACAAAAAGGGCAATCCTGTCACTGCTGATGATTTAGTAAGTATCGACAACAATCATATAGTTAGATTCTGTGATGATATATGCCAGAGATTTCACAGATTGGTTAAAAATCCACATTTTTATTGTAGGGCGTCACCGGTGCATTGATGATCCTATTAAAAGATGCCATTGAGCCGACACTGATGCAGACATTGGAAGGTACACCAGTCCTGGTTCACACGGGTCCTTTTGCCAATATCGCTCACGGGTGCTCTTCTGTTTTGGCTGACAAAATCGCATTGAAGCTCGCCAAGGAAACTGGATATGTTGCCACTGAGGCAGGATTTGGATCAGACATAGGTAAACACGTGAAGACGTTAGTCTATAAAATAACTACTGCAATTAAATTTATATATAAGATCACAGTATTCATTGCATTTTCAAAAATATTTATCATCAACCTTATGAACAATGAAAAAAAAGGGAAAACTATGATGCAATAAAATTATTTGGATAGTTCAATTTAAACTCTCTATCCCACGGGTTCCCAACCTATGGGTCGCCAACATATACAGTCAATTAAAATTAACTTATAAATGCTTTTTTCAATTGCATTGGGGTCGCAGAGGGGGGGTCACATGGCTTTTTTATAAGTCGCCACACAAAAAAGGTTGGGAATCTATGGTCTATCCAATCACAATGAAATAAGTAAGTTCTAAAAAATAGAAAGTCACTGTTTGAGCACACCACTAGCTTCTTGTTATTTGTTAACAGGTAAATGTTGTTGGAATATAATAATAAGGAATACCTAACTCAATTGGAAATTTCAAAATCTTATTGAGCTAGATTTTATCAGTTAAATTGTTTTTAAATACGACATTGAATACGTTGTATTAATTAAAAGCATCATTGTAGACTGCTACACTCTCTCTTAATGCACTCTGAAAGATTTAAAAAAATAAAAAATGTTGGTAGCAGAAGTACTTGATGACTTGTGTAAATCAAAATAGTGTTAAATGATCATGCATCTGAATTTATAAATAAAATATTTACTTTTGGATTTTTTTGTAAAAAATATACGCCTAGCATTTGTTTTACTGGTTTAGTTTCACTGTGCTTCCAGGACAGTATAACACTTCATCGCCTAATTCTGTTTACCTGCCTATACAGAAATGAAAATGCTTTGATATTCGTATTAGAGCCTTTCAAAAACAGTCATAATAAAGAAATCACACGAGAAGAGCTCTAAAAAATTAAGATTAACATTTATTTATAAAAATATATATATATATATGAGGGTTTGGGAAACGTAGAAGCTTTTTAAGATTTTATTAAACGTAGAAGGATTTGGGAAACGTAGAAGATTTTATTAAATATTTAATACTTTGGTTTAGTTGGTTAATTATAAAATATATAAAGTCACTTACAATGCTGTTGGATGTTCTGTGCACTGCGTTCGCAGTAATAAAATGTATATGGCAATATTTTTGGTTCATGGTTCTTCAAAGGGATGACGGTATAAACATAACATGCTTTCCAATATTTTCTTTTTATTTATATTCTTCTTCTGCATTTGACAAACTCACTTGCATAACATTTTCAAGTATTCGAATTAAGCTGGTTATTAATTATTATTCTTTTTTTTTTGTAGTATTTTATATACGCCTCGTTTGATTCCTCATTTAAACAATGTAAGATTTGCCCTTAACTCTGTAGTTGGAAATGTTATGCATATAATTGGAAATACTTCAATTTATATTTCTCTGATTATCTAAATAATTTCGGCTACATCTTTTTTCTAATAATTTTTGTGTTAACAACCCTTTGTTTTCCTAAATCCGATATGATGGCTTTTGCTACTCATGGGAGAATTGCCAGTTCCGACATCATCTCTAAAAAAAGTATCTGGTATATTCTCAACAATCTGTAGTTTATTTTACATACGCATGTAAAATACTTTATATGCAATGTTTCTCTATAAAGGAAATCTAAGCAAACAATAGAAAATATAGCATAGTTAATTCTTTCGGCTTGTAAGTGACTGAATACAAGTTCCATTTTTTATCAAGATTTTTGAATATGACACAATTCACATATCACACTCATTTCTAGAGAGTTGTCGAGGATTGGTCTTTCATATTATTACATTAAAGCCAGTGTCAAAAATAATCTATATATTAATACTCGATAATGTCCGTCCGTCTGTAAATTGTCCCGGATTTCCCCTCCCTCCCCACCAGCCCCGCTGTCGCCATTTTTTTATTCATACTAAAGACATATTTTTCCAATACACTGTTATTTGACGAAACGAATCAAATGGCTGAAAATTTGAATTCTCATACAAAAAAGCGCCGCGACCGTCGATCGATCCCATAATTATGAATTATCAGTCGAGCTCTTTGTCAACTGAGCTAACGTCACAATTATCGGAATCGATGAAAACAGCATGCATATTATATGTTTTATTTTACGCTTTTCTCAATTCTACTGTACCCTAGAGGTAAAGCGCTCGGCTGGTAACCTGTAGGAAGCTGGTTCGAATCTAGCCTAGAGCGCTTTTTTGGGTTTATAACAATTTTTTTTTTTGAAAACTTTCTTTTTAAATAACAGTACATCTTGATCGTATGAAAATAAATGCTACCAAAATAATAAAATCCGATTGACTAGCGAAATATGTTTTTCAAAAAAAAAATATAAGACTATTATTTCAAGATTTGTTTTTAATCTAGGTACATATGTGGTATAGTTAGTTGTTGGCGAAAGCATAATTTCAGTATGTGTAATAAAATAACTTCAGTAAAAATCATTATATATATTTTAAAAAACAAGTTCTGTTTGGAGAATCAGTCAACATTTTGATAATTTTGTTTTGATAAAATGTGCAATTAATTTATACCATTTTGCATGTGAAAAATGATTATTAGCAAACTTAAACATTATTTCAAAAATTAAGTAATTTACAATTTAAAATTGCAGGGCTGTCGATATATGCGCCGAGCTCGATTTATGCTACTATGAAAAATGATTGTTAGCAAACTTGAACATTATTCCAAAGATTTAATATTTTACGAAATTTCTGCCACTACGAAAAAAATTGTTAGCAAACTTAAACATTATTCCAAAAATTAGGTAATTTACGAGGTATATTTCTGCTAATAGGAAAAATAATTGTTAGCAAACTCAACATTATTCCAAAAATTAAATAATTTACAATTTAAATACTACAGGGCATGCTGTCGATATATGCCCCGAGATATATTTATTTTATTTTTAGAATTTCTGGCTTATTCAATAAATAGGTTTGTAATTTTCTGACTTCTTAAAAATGCAACAAAAATCCCCCCGTTGAGGTCAACGAGCTTACAGCTAGTATAAAATAAATTCAAGATGGTCTGTTACTAAATTTACTTACTTATGTCTTTTCATCATTAGGTTTGGAGAAATTTTGCAACATCAAATGTCGCTCAAGCGATAGTACTCCTCACTGCATAGTGCTGGTTTGCACAATTAGAGCTTTAAAGATGCATGGCGGCGGGCCACCGGTAACTTCCGGAGCACCTTTGCATTCAGATTACACTGAAGAAAATTTAGGCCTAGTGGAGAAAGGTCTGTGCAACCTGAAGAAACATATCGAAAATGGAAAAACATACAACATGCCCGTAGTTGTTGCCATCAACAATTCTTTGTGAGTGAACAATTTCAATCTTGCTTCCACATTTTGCCAATAGAAAGATAGTCTCCCACAAATTCATGTCCAAGGATAATTTTGTATTAATAAAAACACAATATTCTTTTGTATTTTATTCCACTTTATTTAACTCGATGGCTGCCACAGACGATATCTCGTAAATTTTTTCGTGCTCAACAGGCCAAAGACGAGTTATCTCGTCAATAACTAATTGAATTAATAGTTGCAAATTATAGCCGGCATGCTAGGTAATTACGATTAATTATCTACGGCAACTAAAAAGTTAATAGGTCAGGACCCGTTTCGCTCATTGCGAATTTGACAATGCTCGCAATGAGCAAAACCGGTCCTGACCTATTAAATAAAGTAGAATAAAGTACAAAAGAATATTGTGTTTTTATTAATTAATTTCCACCAAGTATTGACAGTGAACACCCTAAAAGTAATTTTGTATTTTTGTAGGACCGACTCTGTCAATGAAATCAATCTGGTTAAATCATTTGCCATGGCAAACGGCGCATTTGATGCAGTACTTTGCAAAAACTGGGCCTTCGGTGGATTAGGTGCGGTGGAATTAGCTGATGCCGTAATCAAGGCTTGCGATCAACCCTCGGACTTCAAATTGCTTTACTCGCTCAATTTACCCCTGGAGGATAAAATCAGCTGCATTGCTTCAAAAATGTACGGAGCTAGCAAGGTTGAATATACTGAAACAGCCTCGAAAAAGATGAAAGAATATACAAGACAAGTAAGTTGAAGTTCACCAGTAATTTGAACCTCGAAGAGTATAATAATCCCATCTGTGGCTAATTTATGAAAATTTACCTTTGAAGTTATTGAAAACGAATTCCCACAAAGTTACCGATCATCGAAAATATTTCTAAACAAGTCTATATTTTCTAGGGCTACGACCGATTTCCAATATGCATGGCCAAAACATCTATGTCACTCACGGGTGATGCAGCAATCAAGGGTGCACCCAAAGACTTCACCATAACAATAAACGACGTATTCGTTTCGGTGGGAGCCGAATTTGTGGTACCCATAGTTGGAGATATTTCTAAGATGCCAGGTCTCCCTACGCGGCCTAGTATTTTTGATATGGACTTGAACACGGAAACTGGGGAAATCGAAGGACTCTTTTGAATAAAATAATATTCCAAGTGTTAGTTTTAATGTAAATCAATAATATATTGTTACTTCTAGTTTAAATATATCTGTGTAGAGACTTTGTGGATATTTGTAAATAATAACTAATTTTTTTATGAATTAGCAATGAAAATGTATCAGAAATGTTGATGAATAATAAACAAAAAGGTTTTTTAAGTTGACTTTTATTGACTAATGCTTTCACAACTCCTAGAAATCTACATTATGGAAAGTTCACATTTTAATAAAGCATTGTGTAACAATTAACACATGCAATTATTCAGACACCTTCAGCGAGTTGAGATTGAATCAGAATGAACAAATCAACAAGGTTTTATTATCAGCAATTATAAAATAATCAACAACTAACATTCTGTTATCCTGAATTTGCAGCGATGTATAAAATTTAATTGTGATTACTCAATATATGTTATTTTTGATATTTAGTAACCTTCGATAGTAATTTGATTAAAATCATAATTTCAGTGGTTGATTTATTTTACAAATGGATCACTTCACTCTAACAGCAGCCCGAAGCTTAGCAGATCTACTTCTGGGATTATTATCAATTTCTTCAAGGGAAGGTGTCACAACGTGTTTGGTAAGTGACTGCCAACAGCTTTCGAGTAAATCAACGACTGTATCTTTATCAAACACAGTTGAATGATTTACATATTTCAAAGGCAAGGTATTGGCGACACCATTAACCAAATTCCCATAAATATGCCTTTTGACTATTGTGTCTTCCAATGAATGAAATGATAGAGTTACCAAATATCCACCAATTTTTAAATATCTCTGGGCAACATGCATTCCAAAATTAATTTCATTTAGCTCATTATTGACACAAATGCGTAATGCTTGAAATGTTTTAGTAGCAGTATGCGTTGGTCTATTTAATTTATCAAATCTAGTTTCATCATCACATACTGCATCTACTAGCTGCGCGAGCTCATGTGTCGTCTCTAACCTCCGCAGTAAATATCTAGATTCAATGATAGCTCTGGCGATTTTCTTATACCTCTTCTCTTCACCGTATATTTTTAATATCCTACAAAGGTCTTCTTCACTCGCACGGGCTAATATGTCCATGGCTGTCAGCTGTTCGGGAAACCTGCCGGCATCCATTCTCATGTCTAACGGGCCGTCAGCATTAATTGAAAATCCTCTTCCAGGCGTGTCAAACTGCATCGACGAGCAGCCGAAATCAAACAAAATGCCATCTATCGAATTTTGTTTTACGTTTTTTTTTTTCAGCAACTCTGGTAACTCTGAAAACCTTCCTAAAAGCGGTACTACCCGATCTGGATGTTTTTCAGCTAAGCAACAAGCGTTCTCATACCCAACTGGATCTCTGTCTAGTGCATATATTTTAGAACCTTCTGAGATATCGAGAATGGCACGAGAATGCCCACCCGCACCGAATGTCATGTCGATATAAGTTTGATCCTTTTGAGGTTTCATATATTTCAAAACTTCCCTCACCATGACAGGGATATGAGGAGTCTCGGGTGTACATTTTGATTCTGTATGAGCCATAGAATAATATACATTATTAACACCCACGCATTTAGCTTTAGCTACATTCAACAAAAACTTCTTAATAAAACTTGTACTGTATAACTTCATTATTGCGGTTGTCCTTCAAACGTTTTTTTAGATTTTTTGAATATTTTAGTAAAGAATCCTTTGTTTTCTTCTTCCATGTACTCCATGAAATCAGTTGATAAAACAATGTTGCATTCTTTTTGTGTCAACCCCGTAGAAGTGAATATTTTATCTCGTTTATTTAAATTATAATGATGGTTATCCGTCAACCTCTTCAGAGCAACATATTGCTGCTCGCAGTGCACTGGATCACCTGTAAAACCACTCTCCGAATTGAATGCAGCTTTTATGCAATCCCTGACGTGTTGACCAGCGTCCCTAAAAAAGAAAATCTATCCATCTAACTTTTTATATAAAGGGCATGCAAGGCCATATCTGTTAGGAATACATAGATAAATAAATAATCCAAGCATTATTATTTTAAGCTGAGACATTATTTTACTTCTTAAAGTAAATCATCATAAATATATAATTTGTCGTGTTTTTTCATTTCCGAAGAATTGTTGGAAATTATATTTATGTATATATCAAAGGCAATGTAATATGTTGCTGTGATATCTTTGAAAACAAAATATAATCATATCAGGCCCATGCAGAGAGAAACAGCAGCCATGGGGTTCACATTTGAAAAGAGCAGAAAGAGATAGATCATTGTTTGTTCTCCCAAGGTGTAGAACCAGCCTGCCAATGAGGATGCCACTGGGGAGAGCTTTAACAGTATTCAACAATATTGCTCCGGATGTCGACATATTCCACGTAGGCATGGGTGAGTTCCGGCGAATACTATTTTTTATGTATTTAAGTAGAATTCGTTGGAGATTACTCAGTTGACTTCCTTGCCATTCTTCTCATACTGCTTTAAATATTAAATTGTACTATTTTTTTTCTCTTCATTGCAAAAGTTTTAAATTTATAATTTTTCAACCTTGTGCAATGTTAATCAAATAAATAAATCATTATATTTTCATTGATTTCCTGACAAGCAAAATAACTTAACATATCACAATAAGACAAAAGCAAGCAAGCGTACCGGTGACACTAAACATTTTCACTGTGATTTCCAGATCGCCTGTACTCTAAATAGTTTGATATTGAATGTGAATGTCGTTCACAAACACACTATTTCTTTATTTACATCAATTCAATTGTTTACTTTACTGTAACGCACTGAAAATTAAATTAGGTGACGTCAAATAAATGCATGCCCTGGTCTCACATTTTCTTTGAGCCCTTGATATTTATCAGACAATACAAATTTTAACATGTGTAACAACAATTTTCATTGTGAGGGCCAAGTAAGACATATCCAATAATTAAACAAATGAAAATCACATACAAGGATTCACCAACCTATAAGTCAGATAATCTAGTGTTTGAATTACTTGTTTAGATGTAATTATTTACATTTTAAAAAATCTAAATAATAAAAATCATGACTGAAAATTTTATTATTGAAAAGCCACAGCTATTAGTCACATACAACTTTATCATTGCCTAATAATGTTAGATTGAAATTTAAAATTAATATGAATGATTTGTGGACTGACCTGTTCCTTTTTGTTGGATCAAGAGGCCACTTTTCCAATAATTTTAAAAACTTTTTATACTGAGTGCCCATATCAATTTATTGGAAAAATTTCATGTTAGAATTTTATTAAATATCGGTAGACAGTTTATATAAACCGAAAATACTTTGGTATGTTATATGATTATAACCTCAAATTATCTATGCTGAGTTTGAAGTTTCAAAGAATTATTAGTCTATGGAATTAGGGCTGCCAGCATACCATTGACAATATAATATTAACTATTGTAAAATTGTATTAATTTAAACCACCAAAATTCCATCGTCCTTTGAAAAAATACGGTAAAAAAAAAACTATTATTATTTATCAGGCACAAACAAAATCTACTATGCCCCAAAATCCATGTTTACATTTGTAATAATTATTATAATTCCACGTTTAGACAAGACTTGATAGTCAAATATTTAATAAATACTATACATACATCTCTTGTATCGTTATTACAAATAAATAAAACAAAAGTATTTCATGAAAATCATTTTTTAAAGTAATTTTAAATTGTTACAGGCTTTATTTACACTGGTCGGCCGATTTTTACCGAACACATCACGATATTTTATTAGTAACTAGACTAATTGTCATAAATAAAAAACATTCTAAGAGCTTAAGATACATGACGCAAGACAATCAAATAAATTATAAATATCAAAAACTATTTCCTTAAACAAACTCTTTCGTCAAACTGAAAATTTGGAAATCAATTTTTTTTAGTCAATTAAAATTTATTAAAATCTAAAAAGCGCTTCAAATTGTCGAATTTAACACTCGCGGGACAAGTTTAAAAGTCACGTGGACCACAATTTTGCCCGTGGAACACACTTTATGAACCCCTGCTAACATGTCATTTCATGAAAACTTATAGATCAAACAATAAAAAGGTATTTCATTGTTTAGACTTTAAGAGATTGCCTGCGATTAAAATATACTAGTCTAGTGGAAGGGAACCTGCGGCCTTTTGGCTACTCTGATGCGGCCTTTTGATTTGATCAAAATATTCACTTTGTTCAAAAAATCATATGCAAGCGTATGAAAAAAGAGCGTAATCAACCCGTTATGTATTGATGTCAACGTATTACTGCGGCCTTGTGTTGAATCGGATGAATGAATACGTCCTTTAGAAAAGAAAAGGTTCCCTGCCTCTGTATTAGTTTTTGCCTGCGATGGTAAAGATTCAACAATTTTATTGCGCAACTGAAATTATCTCATCTAAATTCGGATTTAATTTTTAAGCCTTGCTCAAAGTCGTTTTATTTCTTATTTGTAAGTTACAAAAAATATTGGTATTCCAGCAATATTTTTCTATCATCTCGCTGAAATAGTCTGGCGTTGTATTTGGTTGTATTCCATTAAACATAAATTGCACAATGGTTATCTCTGCACAATGGGTACAATGGCAACATCTAAGTATTTGGTTGACGTTTGTTGTGATTGTCCCATTTTGTTGAACACAAATCGTAACATGACACTAGATTAGAATAAATCAATGAATGATTACTCGTAATAACCCAGTTTTTGTTGTAAAACGAAAAGTTTTGTTTGGTTTTTTTATAACCTCACAATGAATAATTGTCGTGACAATCATCGCAGAAATGGTGGTCAAGAAAATTGGAATCAAATGCACAATCCACGTTTTACCTCCAATAAACAGCGGCACGAATTCCACGGCTTTAACATCAGGTGAATATTTGTAAAACTTTGTTGATATTAATGAGACTTGCTTCTATTGTCCGCAAATGCTTGCTTGGTAACGATTTAAATTATATGCTAAAATTGTATTAGACAAAAGTGGCACATACTGGATTACTCTTGCATGCCCGGCAATTGTATATCTCTGTTGGCATTTCGTGTTTGATCCTCTCGTGGGACTCATGCGTGTGCTAAGCAACTGTGAGCCCTTATAATACATATATTTTTTTTGTATTAGGTGTCATATGGCATCAAACAATTTTGAATTGTCAATGTTTCCTGATGTGCCTCAGTGATATTTGAAATCCATCCATGAAACACATCCAATACTAAAATCAGAACGAAATTAGATTTATCACATTCGCAAAATTTATTAATACTACCAGAGAAACTATTGTATTCTTATGAGAGTTCTTGGAAAGAACACATCAAGAAATTCAGCTAATTGATTTACGTGAATTGACTGCTTTTTAATATTATTTTTTGCCGTAACTAACACCTTACTTTAATTATTTATTTTGTATAGATTTATTCAAAATTGTACCATCATATAAATTATATTTATAGATTTTTGTATTAATTGGCTCATGTTTTGTTATATTTACATTTAAAATTAAATAATGATTTTATCTTAATAGATAATCACGTAATAATTGTAAAATAGGTAAACATGCTTTATAACATGCCACTCTTTTTCTTTCTGAAAATTTACTTAGTCCTGCGTAAACAATGCAATGCTCTAGGAAATTTAATTTCTGATTCAAAAATATTAAAAAACATGGAATCAAGTATACCGATAATTCATGAAAAGTAGAAAATATTATTACAAAATTTGTCACCATATTTCAAATTTGCTCGATGGCTTGTTCCAAGAAATTTCACTAACATGCGATATAATATTTGTATTTCATTTAAATTATCAGTTTACATGATGTCCCCATATGGTAATTTGGCATTTTCCTATTCGTAATTAAATTGCTTACAGAACTGCATTGTTTTTAGAGCGGCGGGCATTTCAGTTAATTTTCAGGTAGATAATATCAAACAAATATATTAAAAATATATTTTTTTTAAATCGTTAATGTAGAAATAATTCCTCAGCATCACCTAGTAAATAATATTTTTATGTATAACATTTAACGTTTGGCATGATATTATTTCTATGGAAAAATGCATCTTTTTTGTTAGATCTTTTATAAAATATAGCGATTGTTCTTTGGGATTTTTACGAAAGTGAAATTAGTCACGAAAATAATTATATAACACAGACCCTTTGTCTCGGATTCATTTTACATCTGTATCCCTTTTTTCTTTGTACACATTTTGCAACTAATCCTTGTTGGATTGTCAACCCTAAATTTAAAGAAGTGATATCATTCTTAGTGTCCTTTTCGAGATGCAGTTAACAAAGAGCTATTTTTTCTGTAAAATTTATGGCTCTGCTGTGAAAAAAATGTGATCCTAATGCTTCATAATTATTACACATCTGAAATGGGCACCATTCATTGATAGCATATACCGACACCATTCAAACAAACAAACGATTCTCAAACATTTAAAATATTTAAATAATTGAAATATAACAAGAATTATTTTAAAATATTTGAGAGTTGCGAATTAAAGTTTACAATATAGAACATGTTTATTTTCGGTTTTACCATATCTCAACAAAACTTAAATAGTGGTCGGTGCTGGGGAGAGAGGGAGGGGTGGTAAGCAGTAACTTTATTTAAAATTAGTTCATATTATAGCAACTCTTTATATCCATTTATTACTAAAATATTACTAAATAACCTGATTTTAACGTTTTTTACCTCTTTATATGCAACTCTCGGTTGAGAAACACTGATTTTATCATATTTTCATATGTATAAAACCATACGAACGCTTTTCTGAAAAAATAATAATATACTTCTATCGGTTAAATAGTTATCGCAATTTAAACACGAGTGCAAAAAAAGTTCCATTTCCCCAAAATTCGGCCGGCTCCTGCGCATTGTTTAGTATGCAAATCTGCAGACCTATATGTGTTAATCAACAGAACACATTAAATAGTGAATTTAATATGTAAATTTAAGAGAAAGAATCAAAATCGCTCTGTAAAAATTTTGAAAGAACTTGAGTAAATTGCTGGTCATGTTTATGTAATGGGATAATTTCATGTTTCAGACCACCCAACCCGCGTCAATGGAGGCCAGACTCATCATTCAGAGGACACGATCAGCGATGGGGAATGCACCCTCCGAACAACCAATACAGTTCTTTCAATTTTAGGTCTATGTCGTTCCCTAGACCACCCACTAGGTTTGCTTGGAATGTAAATCACCAAAATGAATTTGGACCCCCTCATGACTATCACCCTCAAAATCAAGCATACCAAGAATTTGATCAAGACGTCGGCGAGCAAAATTCAAGTAAACCACGTGAGCATCTGTATGACAAAAACTTGAATGACACCATTGACTCGGTTAAAAGAAAATTGAGCGCGCGACAGGCGAATATGGCAGGGCATGAAATTGCGCCAGTCGAAGATCCACAATTCGGTAATAACGATCTATTAAAATCTTCTGAAAAAAGAAGAATAGAACACAGTAGAATGTTGCCGAAAGCTGCCACCGCTAAGAAATCTGAAAGACGCGAAAGTTTCACAGTGAAATTGAAAAATTCTAATGCACTGCTTGCGCCTCCGAATCTTTTGCAAAAGAAATCTCAAATGATGCGTAGAAAAATTTTGCAGCAACTATTCAAGATGAATAAAAATGATCTGAGAAAAGTGCTTAGCCATCCGGATAGTTCGACTAAGTATGATTTCGCTCTGCAGAGTTTGATAAAAGAGACGAGAGACACCCTCAGTAGGCAGCTGAGAGCGGTCGCTGAGAAGTCTCTCCAGCATTACGATACCTCCGCCGATCCGTTGCAAGGGGAAAAAATTGTACAAGACGCTTTCATGGGGCATCTGGAAACCATGCTGGATACGGACGCTTCCCTAGAATTATCAAATATGGAACCTCAAGTTATTGCCGAGTTGAGCAAAGTGCTGCAAGAAGATTTAATGGGACCGACCGACGATGATTCCGTTATCCCGAGTTTCGCTCACACTCTTCTTGAACCTGTTTCTGAAGAATCGATACAGAACAGTGCTAATAAGCAGCGTTGCTTCGATGAAGCCAGAAAAGATGACGATACCTTTTTGTTACATATAAATAACGAAATACAAGCGAGTATTTTTAAAGGTGACAGCATATTTACCGGTTTTCAACTTAAGAATGAAAATCAAGAGGTAAAATCGTGGAAAGATTATCTATTAATCCAACCTGCGGATTCTCCGTCAGGCGATAATAATAGTGATAATTTTGGTGATGTATCAGAAAATAGATATTCCGATTATAATGCTCAAAATGTGCACAGTGAATTTTCAGGAGAATGCTCCAATTGGAGAACTTCTCAAATACCTGAATATTGCATAAATACTATGAACAGTGCCCCCCAAGAGAATGACCAGTTTTCGGGTAATTCTAATAGTGAAGCGTTTCCGGCGTTCTCCAATTTTTCTAGCAATACCACTGCCGGTTCAGAGTTGTCAAATTCTAAATTACATATGCGGTATCACAACGCATCGACTTCTAATCAGCACGATGGTTATTCCGGTGATCATTTCTACCAACATGATATTGAAATAGATAGGGGTTATGTTACTAAAGATCATTTTACAGAGGTAAAGACTGAAAAGTCGCAGGATTCTAATAGTCGAAAAATTGGTTTATACAAAGACTCAAAAATATCCAGCAGCAATAATTTCGAGAATAGTTTCAACTATTCTAATGACCGAAATAGAGAAAATCAACCAAACTATAGATCTAATAGTGGTGGGCGCTTTGCAAATGAGGAAGTTATTAGAAGTGCTGTTAAATCTATGGATTGCGACATGAGGGAAGTATTTCAATGTTCTGAAACTCTCCCCAATAATCCTTGCAAAAATCCTGCCGGTAGTGAAATTGTCAGTCCTGAGATGGATAATATTTCTACTTGCAGCCTGGAAATCTCAGA